>CAUYPK010038017.1:0-28352 GCA_963574355.1 Loris lydekkerianus
CTGCTAAAAGATGACTGCTGGATTGTGCCACTGGGAACTGCTGCTCTGGGAACTGGTGTGGTTCCCTCTCAGCCAACCATCCTCTCCTTGCTCCTATGCCCCAGAGTCAGCGCTGACCAGCTGTCCACTCCCCTCTAGAAATCACCCAAGGGTCTGGACTCCTGAGGGTTAGGCCTCCAGACCTCAGACTGAGAGTGGAGAAGAGTGCTGGGAGCTCAGGGTTGCAGGTGGAGAATATATACAGTTTTATACAGTTTTATACCTGGCTGTATTGCTGTTAAAAGATGTGCCTCAGGGAACTGCTGTGGCTCAGTGTGGTTCCCTCTCAGCTTTTCTCCTCGCTCCCCTGCCCCAGAGTCAGAGCTGAGCAGCTCCAGTTTAGGCACTGTCCACACCTCTTGAGAAATCACCCAAGAATCTGAACTCCTGGGGGACAGGACTCCAGACCTCAGAGTGAGAGTGGAGGGGAGTGCTGGGAGCTCAGGTTTGCAGGTGGAGAATATATACAGTTTTATACAGTTTTATACCTGCCAGGAGAATGCCATGGCACCCTTGTAGGGGAGGTGGGTACAGTTTTTAGAGGGTCTGTCCTGTGGAGTGTAGTGGGAGGTCCTTTGAACTCTGCCCGTTTGTTTATGGGGCCCTCCGAGCCATTCTCATGGGGGAGAGATGGATTTTGTACATTTTGTTTGTATCCTTGTGCTTGCAGCTTTCCTCAGCAGGGTTGATGTGGGTTCTTCAAACTTCTCTCTTGGTGCTGCTCAAATCCACCAGGTTACTTGCTAAATTTTTGTCTTTTAACTCTCTTTCTGGACAGGAGCCTTGTGGAAATCTGGTTTCAGTCAGCCATCTTGTCTCCACCCAAGTGTTATCCTTAGATAAGTCTACAGGAATCTATTTGAGCAAGTTCCCTAGATGGTTCCCTAGGGAATGAGATTTGAGATGACTCTCCCATCAGTAGCGTTTCCCTTTTAGTGGAACAATAAGGCATGAACAATAAGGTGCGCACTACCAATTCCAGGGAATTTCTGAGTGTCTGATATCTGATATACATTACATACTGGCAAAGTAGTGGGTCTGGATGATTAGTAAACACTCCTTGGCAGCACTTTATGCTGTTGACTAATCCTTCTTTTCCAAAAAGCTGTCTCCCCTTGGTTTCTGTGGTCTGTTTCTCTGCATGCTCTTTGGCCAGTTCCTTTTTCAGTCTTATGCTCTTTTAGCTAAACTTTACATACTGGAGCTCCTCAATACTTGGTCCTAAGCTTCTCCTTACACTAAATCATCTCTTACAAAGTCTCACTTCTACTCTTGCCACTATTACTCTCCACATAATTCATGGGTCTGAATATCACACCAGCAATGACCTCTTTCCTGGGAAGACTCCAATATCCACCTTCCTATCCCACATCCCCACGTGGGTGTCTCATACACACCTCAATTTTAACATGATGAAAATAGAACCTATGGTTCTTCCTTTATCCCCTTAAATGTTATTTCCCCTTAACACTCTGTACCTCAGTGAACGGCACCATTACCTGTGAACAACCCAGAATCAGCGAGTCTCTCCTAACACCTGCTCACCTTTACACTCTCGTATCAGACAATCACTGCATCCCACTGATCTTTAACTCCTCGAGTAGGTCTTGAAACTATCCACTTCTCCTTATGATTAGTGCTGAAACGGGATACATGTGGACAGAGAAGTTAACTGCCCAGAGAGACATGTATGAACAGACATGTGAAGGGTGAGTAGGAAAATGTTGAGGATGGTATTCTGGGCAGAGAAAGCAGCATACTCACCTCTAACACAAAGGACTCCCAGATGCCATTCTAGACCTCCACCTCCTCATCAAGGCATCTCAAGATTAACACATGTAAAATAGCCCCTTCACTCTTTCTGCTGTTTATATTTTGAATCAATCTCTTTCTCAAGAAATAGCCAACTATTCATTAACTAGTTGCCAAATGCAAACACCTGAGCATAATTCTTGATCTTTTCTTTTTCTCACATCTATAACCAGTTCCTTGGCAAAATTTACTTTCTCTACCTAAAAATATATCCTTAATCTGTCTGCTTCCCCTCCTCTCCACTGCTACTACCTTTGTCCAAGCAATCTGCGTATCTTGCTTGGCTCACAGCATTACCCTCCTAAGAAGCCTTCCTAAAATCCCTTTTCAGTATAGCAATAAGAATGATCCTTATAAAAATAATCAGACCATATTTCTCCCTTGCTTAAGTCTTCTGATTTCTTCCAATTACACTTAGAATAAATTCCAGCTCTTGCCATGGCCTGTAAGTCTCAACATGAATTGTACTGTGACCACTTTTCCTACCCTGTTGACTGCCAGCCTCATTTCACATTTCCACTTGTACTGATTTTCTTTCTGTTTTACAAACATACTAAGTTCATTTTAACCTCAGCATGCCCCTTTCTCCCAACTCTTAGGAACTTTCATTCTTGCTGTTCCTTTCCTGTAATGATCTGACCCCAACCTTCCTCTCTGCAGGAAAGCCTCCCTGTCCATGCAGACCTAAGTAGCCAGCAGCCCACTGACCCCTCCTGCTGGCCATCATATCACTCCACTCCATTTGCTTTATAGCATGCATCCTTATTGAAATCTTATCCATTTACCCCACCCCACCCCAACTATAATAAAGGTCTCCATGAGAATACGGACCTTGTGTATGTTATTCATCCCAATTTCCTAGCATCTACAACGGGCCTTCAGTGTAGTAAGTACTTAAGTAAAACTACTGTTAACAAATATTTACTGTTGAAAATATTTTCAAAGGCTGGTGTTCTCTGAACAAGGATAAAGAAGCTATTTATACAAGTCTTGTTCAGATGACTTAGATGACCCCAGGCAATCAATTGTATCTCTTCTTCATTTGGTTCCTTACTCTGTACAATGCAAATAATATTTTCTATATATTTTTCAATATGAAGAATTTAAAGATGTTTGAGAACACAATGTATTTTTGTAACATAAATATACAATAAATAAACACGTGCAAAGGACAACTGTTAGCATGTCATTATCATCATCCTCTCCTTTTCAGCTTTTAAGGAGGCCAAATCTTGACCTGAGCATAAAAATCAGAGTAAGAAGTGAGGAGGAAATTAATGAAGATAGGAGGTTAATGGGGATTGTATTGCAGATGGAGACTTACTCATTGAAAAGATAATTAAAATGGCCAGCAAAAGAGAGTGAACAGAAAAATATGACCTGGAAAGATTGTTCGGATGAATTGGACAGCAGGTTTGGGAGAGCTCAGAATAGGGAAGAACATTAGGATCAGCTCTTGCAAGAAGGACCTGTGCTTGCAACAGCGGGGGTAGGAGTGTGGATAGGGAAAGAGGATTTTAAAAAGATTTGCTGTGGGTTTTGAATCCTTTTCTGGCATGTCCAAGAGATGACAGTAAAGACTTAATTTGTTTTTCAATTAATATTTTGGCTACCCGTTTGCATTCTTTACTGCAAACTCACAGCCCCTCTCTGGGTCTGGCCTTAGGGAGAGAGCAAGCAGGCCTGGCTTTGTGCAGGTGCCATCGGCCAACACCTGACCATCTTCTATATTGTATCAGCCCTGGACTTAAATGTGACATTGTGTGTCAGTGCAGTAAATTGTATGTGAGAAGCATGAGAAGACGGAGACAAAGATCCAATAAGTGAGGTGCTCCAGCATGGAAGGCACTGGGCTAGTAGTTTGGAGAAGTTTATTAACTTGCCCAAGGTCATACAGCTGAGCTGGAATTTTACTGGGCTCTGTCTGGTTCCAGAAAAGCTTTATGACACAGTGCCTTCCAGCTCTGATGAAGCAAAAAAAACTTGTTCTTGGCACTGAAAAGCGGGGTGATGGATCCATCTTTGGCTCTTACTAGCCACACAACTTTGGGAACATCACGAAACCACTTGGAACCCGCACTTCCAGATCTTTGCTTCCAGATACCAGTCTAAGAGCCAGCGTCAGTCTGCAAGGGAAGTTTGCATTGGTCAGTGGCATATATTTTTTAAAAAGATAATGTTACATCTAACATTATTATATGTTTGTTACTGGAAGATGGCTAAGCAGGCTTTCTTGGAAATGGCTGTTCTACTTTTGACTGTAAAAATAACCTTTATGATATCATGGTGATGTAGATAGCAGTCACTTTTGAAAAAAAATTGTCCAGGCTTATTATAAAAAGTTCACAACCCTTATTGGCCCACCAACATCAATGAATCCATTGAATTAGATTATTTCTTAGATCCCTTCTAATTTTGAAAATTCTGGCTATAGAGGAAAGCTGCAAAGTCAAATGCTTGAGTCTGGTCAAGTATGTAAATATTTAACAAAGTTGGTTGTAGAATAGATGCCAAGTTGTTTATAACAAGCCAATTGTAGCACTTACTGGTTGTACTGCGTTTTACAAAACACTGCTCATCTCAAACAAATAATAGCCAAATAAAGGTATAAGCAGTTTTAGTATGTGACTATTGGTGACCACTTTGCAAATGCTCATTAATTAATTTTTTTTTTTTTTTTTTGCTGTTTTTGGCTGGGGCTGGGTTTGAACCCACCACCTTCAGTATATGGGGCCAGCGCCCTACTCCTTTGAGCCACAGGTGCCACCCTAATTAAATTCTTTTAACAGTCTGAGTTCTGTTTTGAATCCCCCACTAAAATATGAAAGCACATTCTTATTTTTATAATTTCATTCATTGGTTTAGCATGGTGATCAAATATTATGTTGTGAGCTGCCAGTGTTTCATGTAGTTATGAGGATTTCTATGAGTTAAGAGCATATCTTTATTAAATACAATCAAAATGTAGGCTTTTTGCTTGGGTAAAAAATGTGGAGTCTGAGTCTGTTCTGAGTACTCAAAAAAATAAAACCTATGATTAACTTACATATTGACTATGTCATAGCATATGATTGAACAGCAGAAATTCTATTAGGTCTCACTCTTAAATTTATTTTTTACTGTTATTCCTTGACTAGATGCTAGCATTCCCATGATATTACTGAAATAAGCAGTTTGGTTATGATCCATGTTACAAAATCTCAAAAGCAAGAATTAGAGCTAATGAAGCAATTTTTCTAATTTCAGCAATAGCATCATAGAGTTTTTAACATTTCCACAAAGTTCTAGTTTTGATGATTTTCAACTTTATGAAATGTCAAAAAGTATGCTCTTTCTGTAATGTAACTCTCATCCATCTTCCTTTCGCAGGGGAAAAGCATTAGCTACAAAAGAAATTATCACCTGAAGACATGTAGAGCGAGGAGACATGCCATCAGTCTACCTAAATCTTTGTTTTGATTTATGATTGTCAATGGGGCTTCCAGACACAAGAAGCATCCAGCCCCTTTGGTGATGGCTACCACAAAAGTTCAGTGACGGGGGAAATATGTGGTGGGTTCAAGTATGATTTGAAGTAACACTGAGAATCAAGAACGGGAAGCTCTGAAAGATAAATGACCCCAGCTGTTTTTTTTTTTTTTTTTGTAATTGATTTAGGTTCCTCCAGGGTACAAAGAATTAGGTTACATTGTTTGCATTTGTTAGGTAAAGTTTCTCTTCCAATTGTGTCCTACCCACAAGAGGTGTGCCATACACCACTACCTCATCCTCCTCCATCCTCCCTCATTCCCCTGCCCCCCATCCTGAATTGATTTAAATTTTTCTCTTAGGTGCATGTTTATTAGATCATCTATTGGCTTCATATTAGAATTGAGCACATTGAATTGTTGCTTCTCCATTCTTGTGATGCTTTACTAAGAAGAATGTGGTCCAACTCCATCCAGGTTAATATAAAAGATGTAGAGTCTCCATCTTTTTATGGCTGACTAGTATTCTATGGTACACATATACCACAGCTTTTTAATCCATTCCTGGGTAGGTGGACATTTAGGTTGTTTCCACATTTTGTTGATTGTAAAATGAGCTGCGATAAACAGCCTAGTGCAAATGTCCTTAGGATAAAACGATTCTTTTTCTCCTTAGTAGGTGCCTAGTAATGAGATTGCAGGATCAAATGGGAGGTCTAATTTGAGTTTTTTGAGGATTCTCCATAGTTCCTTCCAAGAAGGTTATATTAGTTTTCAGTCCCACCAACAGTGTAAAAGTGCTCCCTTCTCTCCAGGACCCTGGCTATCTTATTTAGAGGTGCAGCCCTCATTATATAAGGGACCACAGGCGGTCCCATAGCAGACTAGTGGTGGGGCCAGTTGGGGAGCATGAATGTCCTCTTTCTACTACCCTGGATGAATCCCACAGAACAGTTGAAGAAACACTCATTCAAATAATTGCAGGCACCTTTTCCTTGAAAGACTTCTTAGAGCAAGAAATTTCAAGAGGGTGCTATAGTAAGACTTCAGGCACTACTGTACTCTGTAACTTTTTGTATTTTATTCAAGAAAGATCTGTAAGGACTATGTTCTAAGGAATTTACTTGAAAATTCTAGTCATACTCCAAGGACAGGCAAATGCCAGTGCAATCAGAACCCAAGAAGCTTAACAAGTAATCAGATTGTAGGAGTCATCTTCCCAGAGGGTGATTCAACAGATCTTTTGGGGAACCCCAAAATTTTAATTTTAAAAAGCATCCTAGAATAGTGCTTCTCAGACTTTCATTTGAATAGGAATTACCCAGATTTTGTTAAAATATTCATTCTGATCCCAAGACCTGTGGTGGGACTCTAACAGTTTCCACACAAAGATGCCGCTGCATTTCTGAAGCCCACATTTGGACGGTCTCAATGATTCTGACCATCACTGTCCTTCTCTTCTGTCATGATCACAAGTGACAGCATCTTCCAAGGTTTCTGTCACTTTCAATTCATGAACGAGCATTGCTTATTGGTTATAATTAAATTCCAAGTAATAATTTCCTTCATTGTTTATTCTACCATCTGAAAGGTGGGGCAGTTAGTAAATATATCAGGATTTATCACATGCTTTTGTGCTGACTTAATGTATTGCTCAATAGTTGTAGTACTCATGACTCACTATTCTGTCAGTAACCTGTGCCAGTTTTTGGAGCCTGCTCAGATACTGTCAGGCCTCCCGTCTCACTGAGCTATTTTTTGCTTCCTTCTTTGCTATTTGTATTACTTGGGGTTCTCCAGAGAAATAGAGCTAATGGAATATATTATATATCCATCATTAGATCACTGGAGCCCAGGAGGTCAAGGCTAAGAACCCATCTCAAACAAACGAACAAAAAATATATGTACATTTAAATGATATACATATAAAAAAACTATGTGTATTTATTATGGGAATTGGCTCACTTGCCAAAGAAGGCTGAGAAGTTTCACAATCTGCCTTCTGTGAGCTGGAGAACTGGGAAAGCCAGTGGTGTAATTCAGTCTGAGTCCAAAGGCCCGGGAATGGTAGGGATGGGAGTCCAGGTGTAAAGTCCTGGTCTGAGACTGAGGGGAAGAGAATCAAGAGTGTTGATGTCCAAGGGTAAGAGAAGATGGATGTCCCAGTGCAGACTGAGAGAGTGGATCTGTCCTTCCCCCCCCTTTCTGTCCTGTTCTGGCCCTGAACGAATCGGATGATGTCCATTGGTGGTGGCATCATCTTTACTCAGTTTACTGATTCCAGTGCTAATCTCCTAGACACTCCATAATGGACACCCCCAGAAATAATGTTTTAACAGCTATCTGTGCATCCCTTAGCCCAGAGAAGTTGACACATAACATTAACATCACATTGTTGTCCTGCATCTGAATCGCACCTATGTTTATAAGCCCCATAAACTTAATCTTGATGCTTGTAACAGTATATTGTTTAAAAAATTAAAAATAGAGAACTTGTCCTTTGTATGTGTTCGCATACTTACTATTTCTGCTCCTCTTCTTTCCTTTGTGGAGATATCATTTTGCCATCACCTATCATTTCCTTTCTCTTTGAACCATTTCTCGCAATGTAGCTCTGCGGCTGCTGAATTCTCCCGGCTTTCATTTATCTGAAAATGTCTTTATTTCACCTTCTTTTCTTCTTTTTTTAAATCACTGTAGGTTTACAGCACTTGCCCCTCCCTACCCACCTCCCCAAAAATGCACAAGGCAGCCTCATACACTCTTGCCCAATTCATCTTTATTTTTTTAGGGTATGCATGCAGATAAACCTGGGACTCAGCTTATTTCTCTTTGAGACACAGTTTGAATAGTCTCTGGTCATGTGTCCTTTCTTCTGCAATGTCCCATCTGCTATTAGGCTTATCCATTTCTTTTTTAATTAAAAAAAAAAAAAGATTGAGATATTGCATTATTCTAGAATTTCCCTTCAGGCTTTAAAAATAGTTTTAGTGTTTTCCTGAAATGTGTCTTATCTTTATCCATTACATTTATCTTTTTCTGTGTATTTCATATACTAAAAACATAGACTTGTTTTTAAAGTCTTCTAAGTCCACACTTTGGGAGGCTGAAGGCCTGAGATCACTGGAGCCTAGGAGGTCAAGGCTGAGAACCCATCTCAAACAAACGAACAAAAAATATATGTACATTTAAATGATATATTTTTAAAGTTCTGCAAAAGATTAGTAAAATTATAAAGCCTTAAAAAAATCCCTTCACTATTATGTTGATTATTTAATTAAAAATGATTTGGAAAGCAAAAAACAAACCAAACAAAAAACCCCCAAAAAACAAAAAACAAAAAAACCCGAAAACAGGCCACTAAGTCCAGAATCTGTTTTTATTAAATGTGTTTCTTTTAATATGGTTTATATTTTCCAGCTTATTCTCAGGTCTCATAATTTTGTACTATACTTTGAAAACCATGTAATAAACAGTAGAGACTGAGGAAAAATGTTTTATTTTATTTTACTTATTCCCCAGGACATCCAGACCTTTGATCTCTGGAGCTTAGGCTGAGGCCAGTTCTTTCTGATTTATCCTAGAGCAGAGCCAAGCTGGAGTCAGGCTGCAGTTTTGATTAGATTATGCTAATCCATGATTAGCCCAATCCCCAAACTCCTGTGCCAGTCAAAACTTTGGTTTTGCTCTGGTTGCTATTTGAGACAGGAGAGGGGTGGGACTACAGTTTGAATTTCTTTGCAAAGTTCAGAAGAGGGTTAGGGATGGGAAGAGCAGAATTTTCAGGCAAGTTTGCATTTAATTTGGGTCTCTTCCAGACCCTAATCCATCCTGCCAGCCTAAACTGTTTGGTCCCTGCAAAACCTCTCCATCTATGGCCACTTCTCTGTCTATTCCCCACAGGTCAGGCAGCTGCCCCTGGAAATGTTCTCCCCTATGAAGTGTTTGTTTCTCAGGGATTCAATTAGTCAAGGTTTCTTTGTGTCCTCTGTTTTTTGCTATCTCCATGAACAAGTATAATTTATAATTTTTCCAAGTTTTTCTGCTGTTATTATTGCTACAATGATGACAAAGTTTTTTGTAAAAATTTCCCTTTTCATCCAAAACTTTTTCAGTAATCACAAAACAAATTCTACTCCCAAATTTTATTTAAAATGGATAAACCTAGAACACATTTAGTTGTAAAGTAAATAATTCTTGCTTTGGGGATAAATGCCCATTACTTTGCACTGGCTCATAGTTACAGCTAATTTAGCTTGATTTCTAGTTCACAGTCGAAACCCTTTCTGAGGCATGTACACTCTTCTCAGTCTAAACTGGGCATCTGGGATCAATGTTGGTTTTGTGTGCTAAGTACTCTAGTTGAGATGATTTCTGCTTTCTTAAACACCAAGGAAACAATTCCCTTGGGTTTTGTTTCCTCTTTATCATTCTTTCTTTTTTTATATAACAGAAATAATCATACTGAAGATAGAACCTCATGCCAACGCCACCTCCCGTGAGTGTCAGAAGGCCTTACTTTCTTCTTGTCTGATGGAGAAAAAGATAAACTTTTCTCTTCCCATAAGTTTTCTGGTTGGAAACGACTACTATTAATGTCATTAAATGCATTTACAATTGCTCTCTTGACAGCTCTTCAGCAATGATTCGAGGTCAGCCTCAAATTCAAAACTTCCATGGCTGTTCTCTGAAAGAATTTAGAACCCTATTGAAGTGTACATTGAATAAAATTTAAACCTATTTTTACAAAGTTAATTTTAAAAAGCTCTATGACATTGCTGTTTGAATCATATTCATCATTGTTACCTTACATTTAAATTGACTATTTATGTTAATATCATTCAATTTTCTGCATAATAGGAAAAGAAATTTAAAATGGAAATCAAACCCAGGGATATCTCTTAATGACAGTTGCTGCAAACAGCAAACTCCATGAGTTCTCACTGACCGTGAGGCAGAAACTGGGACTCCTCTTTTTCCTCCCATCTTGAGTTCTCATTGGAGTGTTGAATAGTCCTTGCAATAACTGCTCGTTCAATTTTTCCACTGTCTGTGACTCATTATGGCCCAAGGAAGAGGTGAAAATAAGGGGGACCAAGGCAGAGGGGAACAAGGGTTTTGTGGCTGCATAGTATCACGAGTCAGGGGATAATTAGCCGGTTTAGCTTTATCTCTTATTTTTCCTCTATTTTGCCCATCCAAATCTTTCCTTTCCCTCATAGTTTTCATAAAATTGCCTTGGCATATATATTTTGATTATATGTACTTCATAGGGCTTTCTTCTTTGACAGAGTCATTCTTTTTGTCTACTATGAATTTGTCATGTATTGAGGCAAGATCCTGGTAGGGCAGGAATCATTAGTAATTGTTCTCTATTAGCACTAGTGAGTATGTCCCCTTTAACTGTTAGAAATTTCATTAAGCAATTAGTAAACTGGTAAAAGAATAAACTATTTAAAGAATCCAGAAATAGTAGTGGCTTAAATAAATCAGAAATTTATTTCTCTCGTACCTAAAAGAAGTCTGGAAGTAGGCAGCTGAGTTCCAGTGTAAAAGGTCCATGGTTATTAGACACCAGACTTCTCTCAACTTTTTGTTCTGCTATCCCATGGCATAACTCCCAAGTGCAAGATTATCTCATAGTCAAAGAGGGCTACTGAGATGCTCAGCCATCAGGTATTAGAAATAAAAATGGGAAAGAACAAAAGGAATGTTCATGCCAGCTGAGTCAATTCTCATTAAGCTGGAGGTTCCGCAGAATACTTTGAATTGCATTGACCAGAATGTAGGTATGTTCCCACATTTAGCTGCAGAAATAGTTGGAAAATATTGGTCTTCCATCTGGTCATGATGTTGTCTTCAGTGGTTAAGGGAGCAGAGAGAATGCAGGGTGGGGGAAAGCTGGTAATTATTGCAACCATCTACCCAAACCTAAAAATCAAAGATGGCTTTTTGGATAATTTTAGATATGAGTTGAAATCATATAACATTTAAAATACATAAAAATAATCAACATTTCTGTCTTACACTTGAAAATGTCTAAAGACAGATGATGAAACTACCAGAGAATGTCAAGGAAAGCGTCAATGAAAGGTAGGGAACGTAGAAAGCTTAGTCTCTGAGTAATAACAATTGTTAGTTGTTACCAAGTATATAAAAACTGTAGTCTAAAACTATTATCATAAAGACAAAAGATAGTGTTGGCAAAGACTCAGAGAAAAGGGAACCCTCATCGTTGTTGGTGGGAATGTAAATTTCAGCCATTATGGAAAACAATATAATGGTTTCTCAGAAAATGAAAAACAGAACTACCATATAATCCAGCAATCCCACTTCTGGGTATATTTCTAAAGGAAATTAAATCAGCACCTCATAAAGATACCTTCACCCCCATGTTGATTGTAGCATTATTCATAGTAGCCAAGATGCAGAAACAACTTAAGTGTACAGAGGTGGGTGAGCAGATGAAGTAATGTGTGACACACGCACACACCCCTCAGAATATCATATGGTCTGAAGGAAATCCTATTACTTGCAATGTCAAGGATGAACCAAGAGGTTATTATGCTCAGTGAAAAAAGACCAGGCCCATAAAGACAAATTCTGTATCATCTCACTTACACTTGGAATCTAAAAAAGTTGAACTCCTGAACTCACAGAAGCAGAAAATAGAACAGTAATTGCTGGGGGCTAATGAGTAGAAGAAATGTGGAGAACTTGCTTAAAAGGTAAAAACTTCCAATTGTGCACAATGAATGTACATTTGGAGATCTACTATACAATAGGGTGACTATAGTTAATTACACTGCATTGTATTCTTGAGATTTGCTAAGATAGTAGATCCTAACTATTCTTTCCTTCTTTTTTTTCTTTTTTTGCAGTTTTTGGCCGGGGCCGGGTTTGAACCTGCCACCTCCAGTACATGGGGCCAGCGCCCTATTCCTTTGAGCCACAGGCGCTATCCTATCCTAATTATTCTTACTATAAAATGGTTAATTATGTGAGGTAATGGATATGTTAATTAGCTTCATTTAGTTATCTTACAATGTATACATATATCAAAACATCACATTGTACACCTTAAACATATAGAATTTTTACTTGTTCATTATATTTCAATAAAGCTGAAACAATCAAAACAAACAAAAATAAAAACCCAACAAAAAAATCATCCTTGTCATCTTCTGGGTGTTTGGTAAATATTTATTCTATCTTGTCGTCTGGTCTGGATAATAAAGGACCATAAAATATGCACAGCATTAAAAAAAAGAGAGATAGCATAAAACAGTTTTCACAGACTTATTTGTGAAGCAGGAAGAGCTTTTATTTGGATTAGAGCTGTCCAATGATAAAAATATTTGGCTGAGGACAACAAAACTTTCTATTGCTAGAAAAGTTCACACAAAAAAGTTGAGCTTCTAGGCACTTTTTAAAGGAGGTAGCGAGAAAGTTTGCAGCGATATGGGATTGTAATTGTAATGTTTAAAATATGAGAAAATATAAAATAGCCTATCTACCCAACAATAAAGTGTTGGTTGAATAAATTATGGCAGGTTCACATACAATGCAGGTTTTTATATGACCATTAATATTTGATCTCATAGTTATTAGAAGAGAAAGATGCTCATGATATATAGTAGATTAAACAAATGAGTTATAGAACAAAATTTACAGTATAATTTCCCATGTGTCTATAAATAGATAACTATGTATAAAAGGTTAATCCAGATAGTGAGAATGGTGGGATATTTTTTCTTCTTTAACAACATATGGAAAAAGGTCATCTCAATATTTGGCAATAAATATGGATAGTAATAGCTAATATATTTAGGGGTAAAAAAAAAAAAAAAAAAAGCTTTTGCCAGGAACAAAGTAGAAGAGATTGGGTTAGTTAGGTAGACAGACCTTTGTGATTTCTTCCAAATCTAAGATAAAGGATTCCAGGATGGATGTTTGTGACCCAATCACACCCACATGCCCACAAATAATTAAGAAGAGATCCTGTAGGTGGAGCTCAGAAGGGCTCCGAGCTTGATCCTGAACCCATTACAGCTCATGATCTTGGTGGGGTGCCTTTCTGTATTCTGTTTTTACCCTAAATCCTTTAGCACAGTATTAGGCAACTATCATCTGTGGTTTTCTAAGAAGATAACCCACTGAAACCTGTTTTATTTGTGCATTATTTCCTCTTTCTTCCTTCAAAAGCTATATCCTGTACCTGAAAACATGCTGCCTATAGACCAAAGTCTCACAATAGTTCCCTTAGGCACGGCTAAAAGGAGCCTTGCTAAGGAAGATGGCTGTCTAAAACCCCATTACTCTGAGTGGGAGGAAAACCAAAAAAGTAGTAATGAACCCAAACACCACAAGACTTCTAAAGGATGAAACAGAGGGGTGATTTTGTAAAATATAACACCCTCTTATAAAATTGAGTAGTTGGGGTGATAAAGAATATACTACTTATTTCCTCCTTAAAATTGTGAATGAGCAAATGGGCCCATCTTTATGCATCCCGAGGTTCTTTCCCTAGGAGTACTGGTGGGATTCCATAGATAAATCCACCCATATACTCTCACTTAGTTCTGCTCTTGACACATGAACAAAATGACTAGCTGAGCTTACACCTTCATACAGCTCATTATTATGGAAAATATTTATGCTAATTCTATCTTAGTATCTCACCCACAATCTTGGCTAATAAAACAGATTCTTGGCAGTAAATGACTGTGCTTTGAACTAACCATACACATACATGTCTACATAAGTGAATAAAAGCATTAAAATTGGTAAATATCTAAAAAATGCAGGAAAGGGCTAATAAGACTATTTTAGTGAGGGTTATTGTAAGATAATCTGACTAGCATAAGTGGCTCTGAAGTCAAAACATGGATATCACATAAGACTATTTTGAGATGGGAACAATTGGTGTATTATTGAGGAATTTTAATGAATAGGGAGACAATTTGTTATTTATTTTCTCCCAAATGTTAATAAACAGCTTCAGTGATAATTGCTGATTTTTCTATATTTATGGAAAACTGGCATTTCATAAATATCAAATTGTGATATCATCTTCTTGTATGCTGTTTTTCTATGAATATATAAATTTTGTAATTACCTCTAGAAGTGTGAGTTAATTTTTTGTGTGTGATAAATCAAAAAGTAGAATGATAAATCTGTTAAAATGGTAGAATCTTAAATATCTTTTCTATTGTTCTTTTTAAGAATTTATCTAAAATGATGACATGAAGTGACAGAAATATAAGAGACAAAATTTTCTATTAAAGTCACCAAGATGTTCATCAAAACTGAGTCAACATTCAGGCATTTGACAGGGGTGTGCATGGAGCTTTCTCAAAAGACCAAAAGGTTAGGGAGACTTTCTAGGTCCCAAATAATCAATGTTTAAAGGATAACAATATGTGTGAAGGTTATACTAATTCAAACTGGTAAAGGATTTCTTCTTAAAAGGAAGTTTTAGCTTATTTCAATTTCAGGGAAAAGAAATTCTCACTTGATATGTTTACTATAATATTAATATGTATTCTCTTGGATAATATTGGCAGAAACTCCCCATTAATATTTATTTTTATAACTTTAATCCATTTCATGGCTCAGTAGAGAATTAATATTTAGCAAATGTGTGATCAGCTTCTTTTTTGTCTTATGGCTCAAATTCACTCAAATCCTTCATATGCAGGTTTTTGGGGTTTTTTTATGACTTTTATAATGAGTATATATTCTACTCCACATTGTGGTGACATTCTTTACAGTGGTCTGCAAACTTTTTTTCAAAGTTAAGCCTCATTAAAATGGAATGTCTTAGTAGCTAAGGGGAGAAAATGAATCTTTGGCAAAAGAAACTTGATCTCCTGTTTGTGGGCTTAATGTCCCAAAATATGTGAGATTGGCTAAAACAAAAATGATAATCCAAAAACATAGCACTTTAAAAAGTCTTTAAAAAATCATACCTTAATTTAAGCAGTATCAAAATTTTCTGTAATGCATAGACCGTGTGTCTCATCAGATCAAAATAGTATAGCAACCTTTCCCAGGGTGTTTAAATCCAACTGGACATTGACACCTGTGCTATGAAGGATGGGTTTGGTTGTGGTAAGAAATCATTTTCAGTAAGTAAATTCTGTCTGTTAACAGGGAAATGACTAATCTTACAAAAACCAAACAGTCATGAATCCAAGAAGCAATTTTAAGATCAAAACTTCACTTAATCAGAGGAATATGTCCTCTTGGAAATGATTGAAGAATCCTGTTTATAATCCAGGTAACAATGCCACATTACTTTCCACAAACATCACAATCAGTATATGAGAGCACAAATGTGGTTTTAAAATCTCCTCAGGTAGAGTTAGTCGAACAGGAGTCCAGCATTAGCTAATTATATTTAGAGAATTTCACACTTTTTCTTATCAGGGAATTAAAAATAATTATTTGTGTACTTAAATAAAATAATACATGGGCCAAGTGGAATTTGGAGCACTACAGAAGACATGGTTTTGGGGTGCTACTTTCTGTGGCTAGAAACTGATCAAAACACTGGCTGTGGATTTAGTCTTCAGAGTTTTTAAAAACAAGTCAATTAATTGGTTTCCTGAGATGTGCATTATGATGAGTGCTGATTATGCTTTTGAACATCCATGACTAATACTTCACTATTTCTGGGTTTTCAGTGGCCATCAAGGTCAACCAGTAGAATTTGTATTAAACACAACTGAAGAAAATATTTGACTTTCAAAGTGTGTCTGTGCTTAGGGCAGGTATAAAATTTTTCGTAAGTGGCCTCTAGAATCCTAACCCATCTATTGCTTATGGCACAGATTTCTTTTTTCTTGTGCTTTTCCATTTGCATGGTAATTTAAGTTGCAAATGGCTTTAAAAATTTTTTTTGTTTTCTTTTAGAATTCATGTCTTTTATTTTTGTCTACACATTGACTTTTACTATTATTATTTTTTGAGCATCAGAGTTACATGAAGTGATTCTTAACAAAGATGTCCATGATGGGCAGAGATGGCTTCTCCACGTGAAAACTCCACAAGAAGTCCCAACTTCTAGAAATTAATGGAAGGAAGATGAGGTGGGGGGTGAGGCAAGATGGCAGACTAGAGAAATCTTGCCTGCTACTCAAGGTGAGACAGGGGAAAGTTGTCTTCAGCCACCTCTGGGTGGGGGATCTGCATAGAAACATCACTCAGAGGGCACAGTGAAGCAGCAGGAGACTTCAGGAGCTCATAAGCAATCTGGAGCTGGAGAAAAGCAATGCAGAAGGCAGGTGCTTGGTATGGGCAGAGGCTGATGGAGGGGAAAGGATTGTCCTGCAGTATTTTGATTTTGGACAGGGCTGCTGGTTGGAGCAGCAAGTAGGCTCAAGGAGTGTTTGTTGGCCAGGGTTAAATGCTGTGTGGGGTGGTTCAGTGATGCAACTGTGAAAAGACTGCTTGCATGGCAGGAACAATCCCTGGGTGCGCTGAGGTCCTAGTGCACAATCAGCTCTAGTGTGAGTGCTGAGCTCAACAGGCCATCCTTGGGGCGAACTGAACAGCCCAAACCCCCAAGGAGGGCTACTTTGTTGTCAGGGATTATTGTCTGATGAGCCTAATGGGAAGTCTAGCAAAAGTTTTGGGACACAAGTTCTGCAGGGATTTAATGCTGACAACATGAACAGGCCCAGACTGAGGGCAAAGAAGTCAGGAAGACAAGATCTGGTCTTCTCTGCAACTAGAGAACGGCTTCTGACCTCCATCATATACAGTAAATCCAGCGTATGTTCTCCATCTCCTAACAACACAATGCCACCTGGTGTTCAGACAATATATTGCATATATATATAATTTTACATTTTTGCTTAGCTTTCTTATTTTCTTTTTCTTTTCTTTTTTTTCTCTTTTGTGATTGTTACTGGGTTTTTTTTCCCCTTTTTTGTTTGGTTATATTTTTAGTTTTTCATTTTTACTTTTTTCAATAGTGGGGCTGCACCATCTTAATTACATTTTCCAGCCCTTTTTATTCTTTCTTTCTTTTTAAAAATTTCTCTCCTTTTTCTCTTGTTTGGTAGAGATTTTTATACTTTTCTCATATTTTCCACATACATTTCTCATGCAACAGCTAAGGTATCCCTTCTTTCCCCCTCTTCTTTATCTTCTATAATTATATTTATATTTATATTTTCTTTTATTTCAGGATTAGGGGTTCACAGCATTAGTCTGGCTGATGGTGTGGGTCACAGCATTGGTCTGGCTCAAGGAGACCATGAGCTCAAAGTCTTGAATGTTCTTCTAGCTTTGGTCTTTGGAAAGAAGGTATTCCTAGGTCCCCACTGCAACATACTGATGATTTTTTTCTATTTTGCAGAGGTGCAATCTTACTTTTTTCCAGACTGGTAAGGAGTTCCTGAATTCAAGCACCCACCCAGACCATCACTCCAAAGTCTTAGAGATCAGGGTGTGGTTAAAGCATCTCACCAAACATCATCATTTCTCTGATCACTCCCTTCTTTCTTACTGTCCCTTTCCTCTTTTTCTTTAATCATTTCCTTCTATCGTATCATGCCTCCCCCCGCTTTAACCTTCTGCTTTTCTTTCTCCTTTCTTGTTCTTTACTCTTTTGCTTTTGGCCTTATACTAAAAGCCCACTTCAACATCTAAGCTCTGAGACAAGGCAATTTAAAGTGAAAGAGGTTGTGAGAAGGAAAAAGGATGGAAAGGAAGTGAACAAAAAGAAAACCTACATGAGGAGGAACCGAGAGAAAAATTCTGACAACATAAAAAATCAGAGTAACCCAACTTTCCAAGGGATCATGACGTAGCACTGCAGAGGATTCCACCTATAAAGAAATTACAGTGGGGGAATTTAAAATATGGATGGCAAAAACAATAAAAGAAATTGACAAGAAAGTGGAAAAACAGAAACAAAAAAGGGACAAAAGATATGAAGAATATAGAAAGGCTACGATGGAGCTTAAGAACTTCAAGGAGTCAGTCAGGGAACTTAATGATGCAAAAATATCAATAGCAGATTAGATCATGGAGAAGAACAAATCTCAGAGCTAGAGATTAAGCTCGTGAGCTAACCAGGACAATTAAAGAGGGAGAAAAGAAGAGAAAGAAACCAGAATATTCACTTAGAGAATTATAGGATTTTATGAGGTGTTCAAACATATGACTATGTACTCCTGAAGGGGGGAAAAATGCTGGAAGATATCATAAATGAAAACTTCCCAAGTATCACCAAAAATTCCAAAACCCTCCTTTTAGAGGGATTTCAAAGTCCAGGTTATCTCAACACAAATAGAGAATCTTCAAGACACATAGTAATGAATTTGTCCACAGTCAAAAAAAAAAAAAAAAAAAAAAAAGAGAAACTTCTGCAAGCAGCCAGAACTAAGCACCAATTGACCTATAGGGGCAGACTTATTAGGGAGACCACAGAATTCTCAGGTGAAACTTTCCAAGACAGGAGAGAATCGTCAGCTACCTTTAACCTTCTTAAACAAAACCATTTCAGCCCACAATTCTACATCTTGCTTAGTTTTAAAATTGATGAAGAAATCAAATCTTTTACTGATATGCAAAAATTCAGGAAATTTACTACAATAAAACTGGCTCTACAAGAAATATTTAGACCTGTTCTCTACACTGAACATCACAATGGACCACCATCAAAGTAAACAACCACAAACTAAAGGACAAAACTTAGCTTGTACAGTGGTGTAAAGGATAAAACTAAGCAATGGACCTTTACAAAATAAGATGAAAAGAACTCCACCACACTTACCAATTCTCCCAATAAATGTTAATGGCTTGAATTCCCCACTGAACAGGCACAAGATGGACAATTGGGTAAAAAAGGCACAAGCCATCCATATGCTGTCTCTAAGTAACACACCTAACCTTGAAAAACAAAAGAAGACTCAGGGTAAAGGGTTGGAAAACAATATTTCAGGCAAATGGAAACCAAAAGAAAGAAGGGGTTGAAATCTTATTTTCAGATACAAGTGAATTTAAAGCAACTAAATTTAAGAAAGACAAAGATGGTCACTTCATACAGGTCAAGGGAACAATATCATCAAGAGAACATCTCAGTTCTAAATATTTATGCACCCAACTTAAATGCTTCCAGATTTATGAAACAGACCTTGATTGGTCTAAGCAATATGATATCCTATAACACAATAATACTGGGGACTTTAACACCCCATGTGGTTGAACTGGATAGATCAGAAACTAAACAAAGATACAAGAGACTTAAATACAACCCTAGAAGAAATGGGCTTAGTAGACATATACAGAACATATTATCCCAAAACTAAAGAATATATGTTTTTTTAATCAGCCATGGAACATACTCCAAAATAGATCACATCCTTGGTCACAAATCAGACCTCAACAAAATTTAAAAAATTGAAATTCTACTTTGTATCTTTTTAGACCATAAAGCAATAAAGGTAGAACTAAACTCTAACAAAAGTTTTCATCCCCAGCAAAGGCATGGAAATTAAACAATCTTATGCTGAATGACAGCTGGATTAAGGAAGAGATAAAGAAGAAAATTATCAAATTTCTCAAATATAACAGCAATAAAGCTATTAGTTGCCAAAACCTGTAGGATACTGCAAAAGTTCTAAGAGGAAAATTTATCACATTAGATGCCTACAACCACAAAACAGAAAGAAAGCACATCAACAATCTAATAAATCATTGTAAGGAAATGGAAAAGGAAGAGCAATCCAGTCCCAAACCCAGAAGAAGAAAAGACATAACCAAAATTAAATCAGACAGAAATTAAATAATCATTCAGAAAAGTAATGAAACAAAAAGTTGGTTCTTTGAAAAGATAAATGAAATTGATAAACTTTTGGCCAAATTAACTAGAAACTGAAAAGCAAAATCTCTAATAAAATGAATCAGAAACAAAAAACAGGAAATAACAACTGATTACAGAGATACAAGAGATTAGCTCTGATTTCTACATGAAACTCTATGTCTAGATATTTGACAATGTGGAGGAAATGGACAAATACCTGAAATCACACTATCTCCCTAGACTTAATCAGGAATAAATAGATCTCTTGAACAGACCAATCTCAAGCACTGAGATTAAAGAAACAATAAAAAAATCTTCCAACAAAAAAATGCTGTGATCCAGATGGCTTCACACCAGAATTCTATCAAACCTTCAAGGAAGAGCTTATTCCCATATGGCAGAAATTATTCCAAAAAATTGAGAAGAAAGAAATCTTCCCAACACGTTCTATGAAGCAAACATCACCCTGATACCAAAACCAGGAAAAGACCCAACTAAAAAGGAGAATTTCAGACCAATTTCATTCATGAATATAGATGCAAAAATTCTCAAAAAAAAAAAAAATCTTAGGAATAAATTACAGCTTATCATCAAAAAAGTCATACATCATGATTAAGTGGGTTTTGTCCCAGGGATGCAAGGCTGTTTTAACATATGCAAGTCCATAAACATTATCCACCGCATTAATAGAAGCAAAAACAAAGACCATATGATTCTCTTAACATACGCAGAAAAAGCATTTGATAAAATCCAGCATCCTTTTCTAATTAGAACACTGAAGAGTATAGGCAAACGTGACACATTTCTGAAACTGATCAAAGCTATCTATGAAAAACCCATAGCTAATATTTTACTGAATGGAGTAAAACTGAAAGCTTTTCCTCTTAGAACTGGAACCAGACAAGGGTGCCCTCTGTCACCATTTCTATTCAGCATAGTGCTGGAAGTTCTAGCCAATGCAATTAGGCAAGACAAGGAAATAAAGGGCATCCCAATGAGAGCAGAGGAGGACAAACTCTTCCTCTTTGCTGAGGACATAATATTATACTTAGAGAACCCCAAAGACAACCAGAATACCAGGATAAGATGGCTTCATATCAGAATTCAACCAAACATTTAAAGAGCAACTAGTACCTGAATTACTTAACCTTTTCCAAAACATAGAAAAAGAAGAAATATGTCTCAACACATTCTATGAAGCAAACGTCACTCTGATTCCCAAACCAGGAAAAGACCCAACAAGAAAATAAAATTATAGACCAATATTTCTAATGAATATAGATGCAAAAGTATTCAATAAGATCCTAGCAAACAGAATCCAACAACACATCAAACAAATTATACACCACAACCAGGTGGGTTTCCTTCCAGGGTCCCAAAGATGATTCAACATATGTAAATCTATAAATATAATACATCACATAAACAAATTAAAAAACAAAGACCATATGATTTTCTCAAATCATGCACAAAAAGCTTTTGATAATATCCAGCATCCTTTCTAGATCAGAATGCTTAAGAAAATAGGTATAGAAGAAACATTTCTTAAACTGATAGAGCCCATCTACAGCAAACCCACAGGCAATATCATATTAAATGAAGTAAAACTGAAATCATTTCCACTCAGCTCAGGAACCAGCAAGGATGTCCATTGTCTCCACTACTTTTTAACATTGTAATGCAAGTCTTAGGCATCACAATCAGGCAAGAGAAGGCAATCAAGGGGATCCAAATAGGACCAGAGGAAATCAAACTTTCACTCTTCACAGATGACATGATTATATATCTGTAAAACCGCAGGGACTCAACTACAAACTCCTAGACATGATCAAGGAGTACAGCAGCATCTCAGAATACAAAATTAACACTCACAAATCTGTAGCCTTTATATATACCAACAATAATAAATGGGAAAAAACAATCAAGGACTCTAATCCCTTTACAATAGTGCCAAAGAAGACAAAATATCTGGGAGTGTATCTAACTCAGGATGTAAAGGATCTCTATACAGAGAACTATAAAACTCTGAAAAAAGAAATAGCTGAAGATGTTAACAAATAGAAAAAATACATCATGCTCATGGCTGGGAATAATCAACATTGTTAAAATGTTTATACTATGTAAAACAATCTACAGATTTAATGTGATTCCTATTAAAGTACTTCTGTCATATTTTAAAGATCTGGAAAAATTAGTACTTCGTTTTATATTGAAACAGAAAAAAACCTCAAATACCTAGGACATTACTCAGAAATAAAAACAAATCAGGAGAAATTACACTTCCATATGTCACCCTATACTATAAATCGATAGTGATCAAAACAGTATGGCACTGGCATAAAAATAGAAAGGTAAATGTACAGAAAGGAATTGAAGACCAAGATGTGCACCCAGTCACTTACCATCATTTGATTTTTGATAAGCCTATCAAAAATATGAATTGGGAGAAAGATTCCCTATATAACAAATGGTGCTGGGTGAATTGGCTGGCAATCTGTAGAAGACTGAAACTGGACCCACACCTTTCTCCTCTAACAAAAATTCACTCTCACTTGTTAAAGGACTTAAACTTAAGACATGAAACTATATAAAAGTTCTTGGAGAGACTTCACGGGAAACACTTGAAAAAAATCAGCCTGGAAGAATACTTTATGAGGAGGACACCCAAGGCAATTGAAGCAACATCAAAAATACATTACTGGAATCTGATTAAATTAAAAAGCTTCTGCACTGCCAAGAACACACTAAGTAAAGCAAATAGACATCCCCCAGAATGGGAGAAAAATTTTGCAAGTTATATTTCTGACAAAGGTCTAATAACCAGAATCCACAGATAACTCAAACTTATTAATAAGAAAATAACAAGTGATCCCATTTCATTGTGGGCCAAGAGACAGGAACAGAAGCTTCTCTGAGGAAGACAGGTGCATGGTCTATAGACACATGAAAAAATGCTCATCATCTTTAATCATCACAGAAATGCAAACCAAAGCCACTCTGAGATACCATCTAACTCCAGTAAGAATAGCCCACATCACAAAATTTCAAAACTATAGATGTTGGTGTGAATGTGGAGAAAAGGGAACACTTCTGCACTGCTGGTGGAAATGCAAGCTAGTACATTTCTTTTGGAAGGAAGTTTGGAGAACACTCAGGGATCTAAATGTAGACCTGCCATTTGATTCTGCAACTCCTCTTCTAGGTGCATATCCAAAACACCAAAAATAATTTAGCAACAAAGATATATGCATCAGATTGTTCATTGCAGCTCAATTCATAATTGCTAATTCATGGAAGAAGCCCAAGTGCCCGTCAACCCATGAATGGATTAATAAATTATGGTATATGTATACCGTGGAATACTATGCAGTAGTAAAAAAATAGAGACTTTGCCTCTTTTATGTTTACATGAATGGAACTGGAAAATTTTCTTCTTAGTAAAGTATCTCAGGAATGGAAAAAAATATCCAGTATACTCAGTACTAGTATGAAACCAATTTATAACCACTCACACTTTTACATGAAAGATTAATCACAACTATAGCCCAGGATGAAGGAGCGAAGAGGAGAGAAAGGGGAGGGGAAGGGAGGCAGGTGGGTCATAGAGGGAGGGTTAATAGGGGGACCACACCTATGGAGCATATTGCAAGTACAAGTTGGTTCTATCAGGTGTAGAACACAAATGTCTTAACACTATAATTGGGTAATTAGGTTAATTAGTTGGATGTAAGCACTCTGATTTGTACAAATAATCACACATTGAATCCCCTAATGGCATAAATGTATTCATGATCTATGTACAAATGACCTAATAAATTTAAAGAAAGAAATATTAAATGATTTTCTTTGGGGCTAAAAAAAATGGTGACTTTAGATACCATTTTGAATCTGTATGAATAACCAACAGCTCCAATAAACATATAGGTAATGATAATAGACAATATAATTGCATATTTGTTTATTGTTTTTTCCCTTAATCAATTGCATATGATGATGTGACTGAAAATGGTTCAATAAGAATCTCAAAAAGTGTCCCTTCCATAAAAGCAATAAAAAACCTTATAAAAATTGTCAGAATCAACTTGTTCAAAGTACTAGGAGTTAACGAAAGGCATTCCAGGTAGTGTTTACTGAAGAAATGACCAAATGTAGGCATAAAGAGTAGTCTCTCAGAGGTTGGGGGCAAGATGGCTGAGTGGAGCCAACTTTTGATAGAAGCTCCCATCCAGAGGGAAGGATTATGACCAGAAAGTACCCAACAATGCTGAAGACTAGGAGCCAAGCTGAGAGAGAAGAGTGATAATTGCCTATCACCTCTGCTGAGACAAGCTGCAACTCCAATAAAGCAAATTTCAGGTTCAGACTGAGCTCAGGTATAACACTCTCCAGTTGTCATTGAGTACCCAAGGTAGGCAGGTCTCACCTCCCCCAGCCGGCAGGTGGCAGAGGGTGGTGGCCAGGCCAAAGGGGCATTGACTTTCCTTTCACTCTGGCAGACTCAAAGCCCTGGCATATCTGCTTATTGGAAGAAGCAGGACCACAGCCCCATGGGGTTACCAGTGACTGGCTGTGAAAGAGGTGCAAGGTGGGGAAAGAGATACACACCCCCTGGTCTAACTCTGCTACTGGGAGGAATTTTCTGACTCCACAGAGCACTCGAGTGAGCCACATTTGAGCAGCTGGTAGTCCTCTGCTATCTAGTTGCTGTAGACCTTTTGAATTCTCCCACTTGAAAGTTGGTACTGACTGGGTCAATTGGTTTGGAACTCCTAACCTGAGCCAATCACCCAAGGACCCTCTTGGGTGTTACCCTGGCTGTGTAGCAATGAGAAGGGTTGATTTTCTCTCCAAGTTGTTGCCCATGGGGGACAGGGTGTCTTATTTGCTTGTATTTCTCCACAGCTCAAATTTTAACCCAGAGTCACTGATCCACTAGGATCAGAAAAAGACCACTTGATAAAAGACAGAGCCACCTCATCCCACCACACAAGTAGGACCCCAAGCCACAGTCTGTAATATTGTATAGGTCCTTTGCAAAGCTGTAGAGGAAAAAGCTACAGTCACCAGTCCAAGATCTTGGCAAGATCCTTAACCACAACTACAGGGCCCCCCACTCCAATTTCACTTTACCTGCCCATCCAGCCAAATGGTAAAAAATGATCATGGGCCAGAATCAGCAGAAAAACTCTGGCAACATAAATAATCAGAGTAAGATCAACTCCCCCAAGAAATGATAAATCAGACACACCAGATGATCCCATTCATAAACAAATGGCTTAGATGGCAAATAAAATCAACAGAATGGAGGTAAAGATGGAATTAGAATTTTGAGGAGTAATTCAAAATTTGTCTCAAGAATTCAATGAATTCAAAGACAAAATCACCAAATATTTTGACACATTGAGGCAAGAACTTGCAGACCTCAAAGATCTGAGAAACATAGAAGAATCTGTCAGTAACAGAATAGAGCAGGAAGAAGAAAGGATCTCTGACATTGAAAACAAAGCTTTCGAATGCTCCCAAATTCTCAAAACGGAAGAGAAGTGGAGAGCCAAAATGGATCATTGTCTCAGAGAGCTCTGGGATAATTCCAAAAAACTAATATTCACCTTATAGGAATTCCTGGAGGTGATTAGGTTACTTCAAAAAGCACAGATGCTTTACTGCAAAAAATAATCAAGGAGAACTTCCCAAACATGGCAAGAGATTCTGAAATTCAGACAGCAGACAGTTTAAGAACCCCAGCATGATTCAACACAAATAAAATATCTCATAGACACATTATACTTAACTTCACCAAAGTTAATATGAAGGAGAAAATTCTGCAAGCAGCCATACATAAGAAAACCATAACTTACAAGGGGAAGAATATTACAATGACTGCAGATCTCTCTTCTGAAACTTTTCAAGCTAGAAGAGGGTGGTCATCGACCTTTAATCTTCTAAAACAAAATAAATTTCAACCCAAGATCCTGTATCCAGCTAAAGTGAGTTTCATTTATGAGGGAGAAATTAAATACTCTAATGACATTCACATGTTGAAGAAATTTTCCATAACTAAACCAGTTCTTCAGGATATTCTCAGACCTATCCTTCATAATGACCAGCACAATGTTCTACCACCAAAGTAAACTCACTCAGAAACTTTTGATCAAATTCCAACTTCCACAATGGCAAAGGGATTAAAAATGCCCACTGGACTTTTGAAAAACTCAATACCCAAAATTCTACCAGGCATATCAATACTCTCAATTAAAGGAAAAGGCTAAAATTGTCATCTAAAGAGGCACAGGTTGGCTAACTGGATACAAAAACTCAGGCCAGATATCTGCTGCATTCAAGAATCTCATCTTACCTTAAAAGATAAATATAGACTTAGGGTGAAGGGATGGTCATCTATAATTCAGGCAAATAGAAATAAGAAAAAGGCAGGTGTTGCAATTTTATTCACATATTCAATAGACGTTCAACCAACAAAAGTAAGAAAAGATAAGAATGATCACTTCATATTTGTTAAGGGCAACACTCAACATAATGAGATTTCAATTATTAACATTTATGCACCCAACGAGAATGCACCTCAATTTATAAAAGAGACTCTAACAGACATGAGAAACTTGATTTCCTCCAGCACCACAATTGTTAGACACTTTAACACCCCTTTGGCAGTGTTGGATAGATCCTCCAATGAGAAGCTGAGCAAAGAAATTATAGACGTAAACTTAACCATTCAAGAATTGGATTTAACAGACATCTACAGAACATTTCATCCTAACAAAATTGAATACACATTCTTCTCATCAGCCCATGGAACATCCTCCAAAATTGATCACATCTTAGGTCACAAGTCTAACCTCAGCAAATTTAAAAGAATAGAAATCATTCCTTGTATTTTCTCAGATCATCATGGAATAAAAGTTGAACTCAGTAATAACAGGAATCTGCATACTCATACAAAATCATAAAAACTAAATAACCTTATGCTTGATGATAACTGGGATCTAGATGACATTAAGAAGAACATTACAAAATTTTTGTAACAAAATGATAATGAAGACATGAATTACCAGAACTTCTGGGATATCACAATGGCAGTCCTAAGAGGGAAATTCATAGCATTGCAAGCCTTCCCCAAAAGAATGGAAAGAGAGGAAGTCTACAACTTAATGGGACATCTCAAGCAACAGGAAAAGGAATAAAATTTTAACCCCAAACCAAGAAGAAAAAAAATAAATAACTAAAATTAGAGCAGAATAATATAAAATTGAAAGCAAAGAGATTATACAACAGATCAATAAATCAAAAAGTTGTTTTTTGAAAAGGAAAATAAAATAGATAAACCTTTGGCCAACCTAACCTGAAATAAAAGAGTAAAATCCCTAATTTCATCAGTCAGAAATGATAAAGGCCAAATAAAAACAGACTCCTCAGAAATTCAACAAATCCTTAATGAGTATTATAGAAACCCTATTCTCAGATATATGAATATCTGAAGGAAATAGACCAATACTTGGAAACATGCCATCTTCCTACACTTAGCCAGAATAAAGTTGAAATGCTGAACAAGCCTATATCAAGCTCTGAAATAGCATCAATTACAAGAAATATCCTCAAAAAGAAAAGCCCGGGACAAGATGGCTTCACATCAGAATCCTACCAAACATTTAAAGAAGAACTATACCTATATTACTTAACCTTTTTCCAAAACAGAAAAAGAAGGAATACTGCAGAACACATTCTATGAGGCAAATATCACAATGATTCCCAAACCAGAAAAAGACCCAATAAGAAAAGAAAATTATAGACCAATATCTCTAAGTAAAATAGATGCAATCATATTCAATAAGATCCTAGCAAACATGTTTACATGGATGGAGCTGGAACATATTCTTCTTAGTAAAGTATCTCAAGAATGAAAGAAAAAGTATCCAATGTACTCAGCCCTACTATGAAACTAATTTATGGCTTCCACATGAAAGCTATAACTCAGTTACAATCTAAGAATAGGGGGAAGGGGGAAAGGTAAGAGAGGAAGGGGGGAGGTGGACAGAGGGAGGGGGGTTGGTGGGACTACACCTGCGGTGCATCTTACAAGGGTATGTGTCAAACTTAGTATATGTGGAATGTAAATGTCTTAGCACAATAACTAAGAAAATGCCAGAAAGGCTATGTTAACCAGTGTGATGAAAATGTGTCAAACGGTCTATGAAACTAGT
>CAUYPK010038019.1:0-15896 GCA_963574355.1 Loris lydekkerianus
ACCCAACTATACCACAAGACTATGAGGAAAGGACCAAGGAAGGGGAAGGGAGGGGGGAGGTTTGGGTGGAGGGAGGGTGATGGGTTGGGCCACATCTATGGTGCATATTTTTATCTATAATAAAAAAAAATTAAAAAAAAAAAATAAAAAAAAAAGAAAGGATTGGATGGCACTTACCATCAAGAAAATATGAGAGTATAAAACTCAGTGATAAAGCAATCACACAAAGGAGGAAAGAAAAAGAAAACAAATGGCACCAGTACAGAAATCCACCAAACTACAATGACAAACAGTAAGGGAATAAGAAACAAAGAATTTATTTCTTTTAAAAAAACCTGGAAAAGAATTAATAATATGACAGGAACAAAACCTCACATATCAATAACAACCTTGAATGTGAATGGATTAAATGTTCCACTTAAAATATATAGATTGCCCCAGGCCAATGTTTTTAAATTTATTTTTACATATACATGTGTTTTTTAGGTTTCCATTTTTTTGCCTTCGCAAAATTGAAGAGGCTTAAAATTTAATAACAATAACAATGTTTAAGATAAGGACTAGAAACAAAAACCTCATAAAGAATGAACGAACATAAATACATGCAGAAAAGAAATCAGAGAATTGCTGCATTGAAATATTAAGCAATAATAATAATAATGATGCAAAGAAAACAACATTCACATTGTCAAATAAAAGTATGTCTATTATAGAGTGCTTTGACTCTGAGATTCAGTATGGAGTCATCAGTTAACGTCTTCTTCTTATTATTTTTTTGAGTCTCAAAAACCAGGCCAATTTTTTCAAATGTTTCCCCTGCACTCTCTCCAAGAATTCTTATAGCTTCATGTCTTAAGTTCTTTATCCAGTGAGAGTCTGTTTTTGTTAGAGGAGAAAGGTGTGGGTCCAGTTTCAATCTTCTACAGGTTGCCAGCCAATTCACCCAGCACAATTTTTTAAATAGGGAATCTTTTCCCAATTTATATTTTTGATATGCTTACCAAAGATCAAATGATTATAAGTGTCTGGGTTCACCTCTTGGTCTTCAATTCTGTTCCGTACATCTCTCTATTTTTGTGCCAGTACCATGCTGTTTTGATTACTATCAATTTATAGTATAGTCTGATGTCTGGTAGCATGATTCCTCCTGATTTGTTTTTATTTATAAGTAATGTCTTGACTATTCAAGTTTTTTTTCTGTTTCCATATAAAATGAAGTACTAATTTTTCCAGGTCTTTAAAGTATGACAGATGTGCTTTAATAGGGATTGCATTAAATCTGTAGATTGCTTTAGGTAGTATACACATTTTAACAATGTTGATTCTTCCCAGCCATGAACATGGTATATATTTTTTATTTATTAACACCTTTATCTATTTCTTCTCTCTGAGTTTCATAGTTCTCTTTATAGAGATCTTTAATGTTTATAATCACTCACACTTTCATATGAAAGATGAATCACAACTATAGCCTAGGATGAAGGAGGGAAGGGGAAGGGGAGGGAGGGGGAATGGGTCAATAGAGGGAGGGTAAATAGGGGGACCACACCTCTGGAGCACATTGCAAGTACAAGTTGGATCTATCAGGTATAGAACACAAATGACTTAACACTGTAATTGGGTAAATGAGGTGAAGTCTATGTTAATTAGTAGGATGTAAGCACTCCAATTTGTACAAATAATCAACACATTGAATCCCATAATAGCATAAATGTATTCATGATCTATGTACAAATGACTTAATAAAAATAAAATATATAGATTGGTTGAGTGAATTTAAAAAAAACAAACATGATTCAATTATATGCTGTGTACAAGAAATTCTTCTTCTCTATAAAAGTACATATAGATTGAAAGTAAAGGGGGGGAAAAATATTCCACCAAATGGAAACCAAAAACTAGCAGGAGTAACCATATTGAGATAAAACAGACTTTAAGACAAAAACAGTATGAAAGACAAAGCATATTATATAATGATAAAGAGATCAATTCAGCATGAAGATATAACAATTTTAAATATATATGCACCTAACACTACAGCATCCAGATTCATAAAACAAATATTACTAGACCTAAAGAAATAGACTGCAATGAAATAATAATGGAGGATTTGAGCTCACAGCATTAGACAAATGATCTAGACAGAAACATTGCTCTTAAATTGGATTTAGAACAAGTGAACCTAACAGACATTTATAGAACATTCTACCCAAAGCAGAACATACATAGACTATATGTTAGACAAAAAAATCAATAAACTTTTAAAAATCAAAATCATATCAAATAAAATAAAAAATAAAATAAAAAAAAAATCATATCAAGTATCTTCTCAGATCGCAGTGAAATAAAACTAGAAATCAATACCAATAGGAACTTAGAAAACTATAAAAATACATGAAAGTTAAATAACATGTTTCTGAATAACTACTTTGAAAATAAAACATTTTTTGAAACAAATGAATACAGAAACACACTGCACCAAAACCTATGAGACACAGCAAAAGTAGAGTTAAGAGGGAAGTTTATAGCAATAAATGTGTACATCAAAACAGTAGAAAGATTACAAATTATCAATCTAGTGATGCATCTCGAGGAACTAGAAAAGGAAGAACAAACCAAACCTAAAAGTACCAGAAGAAAAAAAAATAACAAAGATTAAAGAAGTGCTAAATTAAATAGAAACTTAAAAGAATACAAAGGTTCAAGAAAATGAAAAGTTGGAAGAGGGGTGTTATCTAACAAATGCAATCAGTGTAACCTAATTTTTTGTACCCTCAATGAATCCCAAACAGTAAAAAAAGACCCAGATCATAGCATGTCAAAGAAGTAGGTTTTCAATTAGAAATCATTGTGTGTATGGTGCTTCTGTTTAACATACATAGTAAAGAGATGTAATCATAAAAAAATGAAAAGTTGGTTCTTCTAAAGGATAAATATTATTGATAAATCACTAGCCAGACTAACCAAGAAAAGAGAAGATCCAAATAAACAAAATCAGAAATGAAAAAGGAGACATTAAAACTGATACCACAGAAATACAAAATACTATCAGTAACTATTTTGAACTATACACTGACAAAGTAGAAAAGCTAGAGGAAATTAATAAATTCCTAGAAAATGTACAACCTCCCAACATTAAATCACGAAGAAATAGAAAAACTGAATAGAACAATAACAAGTAGCAAGATTAAATATGTAATTTTTAAAATCTCCCAATAATAGGAAGCACAGGACACGATGAATTATAGCCAAATACTATCAAACATACACAAAAGAACTCATACTAATCCTCCTAAAACAATTCCAAAAAATTGAGGAATGATTGGGCGGCGCCTGTGGCTCAAAGGAGTAGGGCACCGGTCCCATACACCGGAGGTGGTGGGTTCAAACCCGGCCCTGGCCAAAAACTGAAAAAAAAAAAAAAATTGAGGAAGGATTCACCTTAACTCATTGTATGAGCACTGTATCACCCTGATACCAAAACTAGCCAAGAACACACACACAAAAAAACCTATAGATGTGAAAATCCTCATCAAAATACTAGCCAACCAAACTGAAGAACACATTAAAAGCATAGTACACTATGATCAAGTGGATTTCATACCAGAGAAGCAAGGATGATTCAACATATGCAATAAGGCTTATGTACAACAAACCCACAGCTATCATCTTACTAAATGGGGGAAATTTGAAAGAATTTTCTCTAAGAAATAAAATATAAGAAGCCCAATTTCACAACTTCTATTTAACTGGAAGACTTAGCCTGAGAAGTCAGGCAAGGGAAAGAAATAAAAAAAAAAAATATTTGAATTGAAAAAGAAGAAGTCAATTTATCCCTATTTTATATCTAGAAAAAACCAAGAATATCACCTAAAAACTCTTATATTTAATAAACCAATTTAGTAAAGTTTCAGGATATAAAATCAATCTGCAAAAATTAGTAGCATTTCTATACAACAATAACAATCCAACTGAGAGAGAAATCAAGCAGAAAATGCCATTTACAATAGCTACAGATAAACAAAATATATAAAAATACACTTAACCAAGAAGGTGAACAATCTCTACAAAGAAAACTGCAAGGCTCAGCACCCATATTTTAGTGAGTAGGGCACCAGCCACATACACCAAGGCTGGCGGTTTTGAGTCCAGCCTGGGCCTGCTAAACAACAATAACAACTGCAACCAAAAAAATAGCCAGGCATTCTGGCAGGCACTTATATTCCCAGTTACTTGGAAGGCTGAAGCAAGAGAATCACTTAAGCTCAAGAGTTGGAGGTTGCTGTCAGCTGTGATGCCAGGCGCTCTACCAAGGGTGACATAGTGAGACTCTGTCTCAAAAAAAAAAAAAAAAAAGAACAAACAAAACAAAACAAAAAAAAAGGAAACTACAAATATTGATGAGAGAAATTGAAAATAACACAAACAAATGGAAAAACATCCCATGCTCATGAATTAGAACTAATATCTCCTAGCACTTTGGGAGGCCAAGGTGGGTGGATTGCCTCCCAGCCCAGTTCTAAAAATAGCTGGGCATTGTGGCTGTTGCCTGTAGTCCCAGCTACTGGGGAGGCTGAGGCAAGGGAATGACTTGAGCCCAAGAGTTTGAAGTTTGAGGTTGCTGTGATCTATGACACCATGGCACTCTATGGAAGGCAAAAAAGTGAGACTCTTGTCAGAAGAAGAAGAAGGAGGAGGAGGAGGAGGAGGAGAAGGAGGAGGAGGAGGAGGAGGAGGAGGAGGAGAGGGAGAAGAAGAAGAAGAAGAAGAAGGAGAGGAAGAGGGAAGGGGAGGGGGAAGGGGAGGGGGAAGGGGAGGGGGAAGGGGAGGGGGAGAATTATTAATATCATTGAAATGAGCATAATGCACAAAACAATCTACAGATTCAATACAACTTCTATCACAATACCAATGTCATTGTTAGCAGAATTATGAAAAGAACTCCTAATTGATATGAAACAAAAAAGAGCCTGTATAACTAAAGCAATCCCAGGCAAAAAGAACAAAGCTGGATGCAACACATTACCTGACTTCAAATTATATTGCAAGGCTCAGTAACAGCATGGTACTGGTGTAAAAATAAATGCATATATTAATGAAACACAACAGAGAACCCAGAAATAAGCCCACATATTCATAGCCAACTGATCTTCAACAAGCCAACAAAAACATTGGGTAAAGGACACCCTTTTCAATAAATGGTGCTAGGAAAATTGGATAGTCATATGCAGAACAATGAAACTGGATCCCAGTCTCTTAACATATACAAAAATTAACTCAATATGGATTAAAGGCTTAAATGCAAGACCCTAAACTATGAAACTACTAGAAGAAAACCCAGGGAAAACTCTTCTGGACATTGATCCAGACAAAGAATTTATGACTAACATCTCAAAAGCACAGACAACAAAAATAAAAATAGACACATGAGACTCAATTAAACTAAAAAACTCCTGCACAGTAAAAGAAATAATTAACGGACAACCTGTTGAATGACACAATATATTTGCAACTTATTCATCTGACAAGGGACTAATTTTCCGAATATACAAGGAACTCAACTCAATTAAAAAGCCCAAAAAATTCCATTAAAAAGTAGGCAAAAGATATGGATACACATTTTCCAATAGAAGACACACACATGCTCCACAAGCATATGAAAAAATTCTCAACATCACTAATCATCAGAGAAATGCAAATCAAAAACACAATGAGATACCATCTAACAATCAGAACGGTTATTATAAAAAGACAAAAACTAACAGATGTTGACAAGGATGCAGAGAAAAGGGAATTCTTTTTTTTTTAATTTCAGATTAATATAAGGGTACAAATGATTATTTACATTGTTTTTGTTTGTTAAGTAAAGTACAAGTTGTAGCTGAGCCCTTCACCCAGGAGGTGTGCCATATATGCCTACATTTTGCCCACCAGGTGAGAGTTTACCAAACCCCCTTTTTTCTTCCCTCTCCCCCTTTACTTGAGTTTAATTGTGTTTTTCTCTCCTGTGGACATGTAATTATTCATCTACTAGTTTCATATTAGTATTGAGTACATGGGATGTTTGCTTTTCTACTTTTGTGATACTTTACTCAGGAGGTTGTTCTCCAAATCCATCTGGATAAATACAAAAGAGGTAAATTCTCCATCTTTTTATGGCTAAATAGTACTCCATATGGTATTTATATGCCATAGTTTATTTATCCATTTGTGAGTTGATGGGCACTTGGGTTGTTTCTGCATCTCAGCAATCATGAATTGAGCTGTGACAAACATTCTAGTGCAAACATCCTTGTGGTAAAATGATTTGTTTTTTTCTGGGTAGATATTAGTAATGGGATTGTGGTATCAAATGGAACGTCTACTTTCAGCTCTTTGGAGATTCCCCATACTTCTTTCCATAAAGGCTGTATTAGTTTGCAATCCCACCAGTAGCATATAAATATTCCTGAAAAGGGGGAATTTTTATGCATTGCTGGTGAGAATGCAAATTATTATATCCTCTATAGAAAACATTGTATAGATTTCTCAAAGAACTAAAAATAGAAGTACCATTTTATCCCACAATCCTACTGCTGGGTGTCTACCCAAAGAAAAGGAAACCAACTTATCAAAAAGAAATCTGCACTTCTACATTTACTGTAGCACTATTCACAATAATAAAGATACAAAATTAACAATACAAAATTAATAATAAATATTACAAAATTAAGTGTCCCTCAATGGATAAAAGGATAATGAAAATGTAAACATACACAATGGAATACTATTCAGCCATAAGAAAGAACAAAGTCATGTTTTCTTGCGGCAACATGAATGGAACTGGGGGTCATTATCATAAGTGAAACAAGCTAGGCACAGAAGAAAAACATTGCATATTCTCATTCATAAGTGAGCTTAACTATGAGGATTCTACAGATCCATAATGCTTTGAATTGATGAAGGATCAGAAAACCTACTGGCCAAAGTCTGCTGAGACATTGTCCAACATTCCTTCCACTTTCAGAATACTTAGTGGAATGATCTGACAACCAACATGGAAGAACATGTGTCCTCCAAAAGGTGACTCTCTCAGGCAATGTGTTTGGGACTCAGGGATGCCCTGTCTGTATTCCTTTTCAGGACTCAAGGCTTCTTTATCTAGGTAAAGATAAAGGTCTTTATCTAGGTAAAGATAGTCATCCATGGTCAGCCTTCTTTGAAAACTGCCTCATATGAAAAGTGACATCTTGACTAATGTCACACCCTCTTCTGTAGGGACAGTCCTCAGTCAATGACAAATCAGTGTAGTTGTGCAAACTTCTTGGCCCCCTTGACTCAATTTGAGACACTTCTGAAGGATGACTACAGCTCCAGAGCCCTCCATGGTGTTGGCAGAGGCCTTCCATAATACTGCATCCTCAAAGCCCAACTTAATTGTCTGCCGAATTCTGCTTCCTTCCATTTTCTCCCCTTCCATGGGTGTTAATCCCAAGAACAGTTCTCAATGAACATCCTCCATAATAATCTTCATGTCAGACTGTTTCCCATGGAATCCACCTGCTACAATGTCTAATCAGTAGTGAGAAAACAAATATTCAGGTGTGATTTTGGAGCTGGGTCACCACTACATGCTGGCAATGAAGATCTCTGGTTAGAGATGGAGTATGGTTGGGTTCTGGTATGAGGTAACAGATAAATTATTACAATTCTTCACCCATAATAAACTGGAATGGGATGACATAATGCATCTCATCAGGCATTTGAGAAATATAGGAGAAATAGTAACAATAAGAGCAGAACTGGGTGGCTGTTGCTAAATACTTTAGAATCTTTGACAAAAGATGAAGAAGTGATAAATAGAAGTGATAAATCAGCAATTAAAAATTAAATGTGAAAATCAGAAGGCCAGCCTCCTTGGTAGCATATATCTAGAAAGACACTTATTTCCTGCAGCCAGCATATATCAAATATATGTATTACAAATCTTTTTTCCCAGTCTATCACTTACCTCTTCATTTTCTTTGCAGTATCCTTTGAATTGATTCATGATTTCCATGTCTAATCTAAGAAGCCTTTGCCTATCCTAAAACTATGAAGAATTTAATCCTACATTTTCTTTCAGATATTTTATAGTTTTATTGTTAATGTTACATTTTTTGATTCTTTATATGAATAAAGAATAAAGTTTTTGTGGATGGTATAAGTATCAAAGTTGATTGTTTTCCCATATGGATATCTAGTTGTTCTAGTACCATTTTTCAAAAGACCGCCATTTTTATCTTTTAATTATCTTGACTACTTTGTCAAAAATCAATTGACTCTACCTATGTATCTATACTATACATAGTCCATATGATATATATTATATAAATATAGATATCATATATATATGCTAATACTTGAAAAATTTTGTGTTTGTGTCACCAGAGAGCCAAGAGGAGTACTTTGAAGGTGATTGTAGTAATATTCAGGAGTTATGTAGTACTTTTTCTAGCATGAGTTTGCAAACTTAATTGTCCTACCTTATATGTGATTATTTTGTACAAAAATAAAGAAAGTTTTACTTCTTCCTTTCCAATCTCTCTCTCTCTCTTTTTCTCGCCTTATTTTGCACTGTGTATACACGTCAGCACTATGCTGATTTAAAGACAGAAAGCAGATATCCTTGCCTTGTTCCCAGTCTTTGGGTGAAAGAATTTAATGCTATTTATCAAACTGAGAAGTTCCCTTTTATTATTATTTTCTGAGACATCTTAAATGGGTTTAAATATTGTCACATGTTTTTTCACATTTACTAAGATAATAATATGGTTTGTCTCTTTTATTCATTAACTTAGTGGCTTAATCGCTTGACTTTTTAAAAGCGAAACCAACTTTGGATTTCTAGTATAAGCCACACTTGATTACGATGTAGACACTTTTGTATATATAGCTAAATTTAATTTGCTAATCCTTTTTTAAAATGTGTTTGTGTTCATGAGAGATACTGCTTACTGGTCACCTTCTTTTCCCCACCTCTCCCTCTTTCTCCTCCTCCTCATTCCTCCCTGCCTTCTTTGTCTGGTTTTGATATTAGAATGATGCTGTCTACTAAAATAACTTGGAAACATGACTCCACCTTTATTTTCTGAAAGACTATGAATGAGTTTCATATTTTTTTTTCCTTAAATGTTTAATACATAACACAGGTGCAGGTGACCTCACTTCTCAGTCTTTAGCTGCAATCAAGTGAAATATTTCATACAATTCACCCGCACAACCACATGGTCCTAGAGAATTCTTTACAGAAATATCTTTAATCCCAAACAAAAATTACTTAATAAATATAATTTTTTTCTATTTCTTCTTGAGTTGGTTTTTTTCCTAAAGATATGTGCCTACTTAGGTTGTCAAATATATGAGCATAAATTTGTTCGTGCGATTTCCTTAATGTCCATTTAAGTTATTTAGACTCTGTAGTGATATGCCCTTATTCACTCCAAATATTGGTAATTTATGTCTACTCTAAATTTTTCTTGATCAGTCTAGCTTGAGGTTTGTCAATTTTCTTGACTTCTAAAAATGTAACAAGTTTTTATGGACAATTGAAAGGAATTACTAGAAAGAGTAGCATATGAGCTTGACAAACAAGGATGGATTTTCAGGTAGATTTTATCATTATTAAATGAACTTGAAAGGAAGTTTCAATTGAAGAGTCTACCATTATTCCTTATCTGATTGTTGTTGTTTATATTCCTTCGTTGAGCCTACAGCTCCATAAGCTTTTTAGCAGATATATGTTAAGTATTCCTCTTTCTTTCTCTCTTTCTTTCTTTTTTTGCTGTTGTTGTTGTAGTTGTCATTGTCATTTTTACCTGGCTGAAGGCTGGGTTCAAACCCGCCAGACTTGTTGTATGTGGACGGTGCCCTACCCACTGAGCAATGGGCGCCACCACTCCTGTTTCATAGTTAAGACAGAATCAGATGGATACTAACAACTGACTTGTCTGTTTTCTTCTTTGTCCTTAAATATATCTATTGCTTTGGTTTCATTTATAAGCAAAACCTGAAAAATCTACAAAAATAAATGTTTTGTTGTTTACCTGGAATTAATATATATTTCTGTCATTTTTGATAAAGAAAATCAATTTTGCTTCATTTATTTCAATGTAAATAAAATGTGAATCTTGTTTTAAAAATAGCTATTTTTGTTTCATTGATTTCTTCTCTATTGGTTATCTTCAATTTTTTTAAATTTCTAATGTTTAATATTTACTTCTGTTTCTCATTCATTAAAATGAAAGCTTACATAAATGACTTTAGATCTTTATTTTTTTTTCTAACATAAACATTTAAAATTACATGCTTTCTTGCAAGCTCTGCTGTATCTGAATACCAGAAATTTTGACGTATTGATTTTTCATTTCCAGTCTGTTAAACATGTTTTATAACTTTCTTTGAGATTTTTTCTTGGATTCATGGATTCTTTAGAAATATGTTGTTTAGAGCAGGGTAGGGTGGCTCATGCCTGTGATCCTAGCACTCTGGAAGGCCAAGGCAGGTGGATTGCCTGAGCTCAGGAGTTCGAGACCAGCCTGAGCAAGAGTGAGACTTCATCTCTAAAAATAGCCAGACGTTGTGGCAGGTGCCTATAGGCTCAGCTACTTGGGAGGCTGAGACAAGAGGATCTCTTGATCCCAAGAGTTTGAGGTTGCTGTAAGCTATGATGCCCTGGCACTCTACTGAGGATGACAGAGTGATACTGTGTCTCAAAAAAATAATAATAATAAAGGAGTTGTGGCTCAGGAAGGACAGCAAGGAGATAGTGAGCTGGATATAGTATATGATCCAGAGCAATGGAAATCTAATGAATTAGACAAGTGACTGTGACCCACTGGGATCAGCTGGACACCCACAGAACTCCCATATGGAAGGAAGCCTTTCCAGAGTTTTCAGCTGTTGGGGGAAGTAGGATGTTGAGTGGAAACCTTGGAAGAGTGGGTGGATTTGAATAGTATACAGCAAACAGAACTGAATACTAACCAGTTGGAGTGGATTTGCCATAGGTTTGGTGGCTGGCAAGGCAGCAATACTGAGAAGGTCTGGCAGCCAGGCGGCTGCCACTGTGGGAAGGTCATGCAAAGGTCTCAGCAGGGGCCTGAAGCATGGCCATCATAATTCTGCCTGCCGGGATCACAAGTCCACTCTTGGAATAGGCTGAGGGTCTCCTATGCCCCACAGGAACTGGAGTCTGGGGGCACTGTGAAACCTGCCCCTGAAGGATTCTTGTGAGCTTTAAGATCCCAACCAACAGAGAGATGCTGAGGAAAGATTCTTGTGAGCTTTAAGTTCCCAAACAACAGAGAGATGCTGAGGAAACAATCAGGTGATTAATGAAGGCAACTAAGTTAGGAATAAGACCCATAGAGGTTGCTGGCTGTGATCTCCATTTCTAAAAAAAAAACAAAACAAAAAAAACAAATGAACAGTGACACCTGGTGCCCTGGTGACATATTGCAACATATTATCATCAAGCGCGATAATTCTTGTTTTTCTGGCTATAAGGAAGAGTTTGGCTTTGCTCAGGCTGAGGTCACTTCAAGACCTAAGCTGTGAGACAAGATAATTGGAAGCAATGGAGGAAATGAGAAGGAAAAAGGAAGACAAGTAGGTGAACAAGAAAAAAGAACATATGAGGAGGAACCAACAGAAAAATTTGGGCAACATGAAAAACCAAATCAGAGCAACTCCCCCCAAGGGACTATAAAGCAGCTACTGCAGAAGACTCCACCTATAAAGAATTAATGGACTTGACAAAAAGAAAATTTAAAATATGAATGATAAAGACAATAAAAAGAATGAAAGAAAAATGGAAAGACTGAACCAAAAGTTGGATGTGAGATATATAGAATATAGAAAGGATACGGTAGAGCTTAAGGAAATGAAGGAAAAATTCAAGGAATATAAAGATGCAATAGAAAGTATCAAATATAGGTTAGACCAGGGAGAAGAACCTCAGAGCTAATGTTTTCAAGTTAACCCAGGTAGTTAAAGAGGCAGAGAAGAAGAGACAGCAAGCAGAATAGGCACTTAGAGAACTACAAGACTCTATGAAGCATTCAAACATGAACAATAGGAATTCCTGAAGGAGAAAAAGATTGTCCCAAAGGAATAGAAGCCCTACTGGAGACTATCATAAATGAAAATTTCCCAAGTTTTACTAAAGACCCCAACACACTCCTTTCAGATGGATATCAAATCCCAGGTCATCTCAACTCAAACAGAGCCTCTCCAAAACACAACATAATAAACCTGATGAAAGAAAAAATTTTGCAAGTAGTCAGGAGTAAGAGCCAATTGACCTATAGAGGCAGAGCCATTAGGATGATAGCAAACTTTTCAACTGAAACTTTCCAAGGCAGAAGACCATGGTCACCCACCTTCGACATTCTTTTTTTTTTTTTCCACCTTCAACATTCTTAAGCAAAACAATTTTCAGCCCAGAATTCTGTATCTTCCTAAACTACACTTCAAAACTGATGAAGAAATCAAATCTTTTGTGGATATACAAACACTGAGGAAATTTGCAACAACAAGACCAGCTCTACAAGAAATACTTGACCTATTCTCAATGCTGACTATCACAATGGACCACCAGCAAAGTAAACATCAAGAAGCTAAAGGTCAAAACTTAGCTTCCACAGTGGCACAAAGGATAAAACTACACAATGGACTTTCACAAAATAACATAAATAGAACTTCACCACACTTATCAATTCTCTCAATAAATGTCAATGGACTGAATTCCCCATTCTATAGCCAAGCACAGACTGACTGATTGAATAAAAAAGTACAAGCCAAGGAGGAGGAGACAAGATGGCTGACTGAAGCCAGCTTTCCACAGAGGCTCCCATCCAGAAGGAGAGTTAAAGGACAGAAATTTAGCAAGTAACTTGGCGGATTAGAGCTGCACCAAAAGAGAAGGTTGAAGAACACACATCAACCCTGCTGAGGCGAGCTGTGACCCCAAGGATACAAACAAAAAGTACAAAATCCATCACCAAGTGGAAGGGAATCCCCTCCCCCATAAGAACGGCTCGGAGTACCCCATAAACAAATGAGCAGAGTTCAAAAGTCCTACATTATACTCTACAGGAAAGACCCTCAAAAAAATGGACCTACTTCCCCTCGTAGGGTGCCATGGCACTCTCCTGCCAGGCATAAAACTGGATAAAACTATATATATTCTCTATCTGCAATTCTGAGCTCGCAGCACTCCCTTCCACTCTCACTCTGTGGTCTGGAGGCCTATCCCCCAGGAGTCTGGATTCTTGGGTGATTTCTCAAGGGGCATGGACAGGGCCTGGACTGCAGCTGGTCAGTGCTGATTCTGTGGCATGGGAGTGGGGAGAGGATGGTTGGCTGAGAGGGAACCACACTGGAGCAGCAGTACCCCGCGGTGCAGAGCAGCAGCCATTTTTGGTAACAATAGGTCTCACCCCTGGATATCCTGGAGTCACACCCCCTGTCTCTCTGGGCAATCATAGGATGCTGGGCATCTTCTCAGGTGGCAATCACTGCAGAGCATATTTGGGACAGAAATGCAGGCCCCGTGAGTAAAAGGTTTGCCTGAGGTGGTACCGGCCTGGGTGGAGCGCAGGGACTAGAAAATGCACGCACAGTGCCACAGACTCCCAGGGCAGGCTGACCCAGAGGACTGCTTGACTGAGCCTAAGATGCACCTGGCCCTTAGGGGATCGTCAGTCTAGACAAAGGAGAGCAGGAGGCTAGAACTGACACCTAACCTAGCTATGAATACAAACCTTTGCAGCAGCAAAGATAGGGTCTGAGGCGCATGTTCTGTGAACTCAAAACAGCTTCTCTTCTGCAGGAGAATTTAGCAGGGACAGAAACAAATTCTGCAAAGTTGTTCTGTTCAGTCAGTAACATCAATCAGGGGCAGGGCTGGAACTGAGTGAACACACCCCAGTATCCATCAAGCCCCCAAGGTTGTCAGGCCTCACATCCCCCTGCTGGATAGAGGCAGAGAGCAGTGTCCAGGCTGAGGAGACATAGATTTCCTTGTGATTCAGGCAGGTGCAAACACCTAAAGTATCTGTTCCTTGGAAGCAACTGGGTCACAGCCCTGAGGGGTTATCAGTGACTAGGTATGACAGAGGTGGAAGGTGGGGTGTGACAGAGGTGCATCAACCTTCCCAGACTAACCTACTTGCTGGGTGGGTCATCCTGACCTCACAGAGCACCAGAGCAAGTCATATTTGAGTTGTCAGCAGACACCTGCAATCTAGTTGCCAGAGATCTTTTAAACTCTTTCACCTGAGACAGGTGCTGACTGAGACAATTGATTTGGACCTTTTGAACTGAGCCAACTGCCCAAGGACTATCCAAGTGGTGCCCAAGGTGTGTGGCTGTAGGAAAGTTTGATTTTCCATTTCCAATTGTTGCCTGTGGGGGGCTGGGTGACTTAACTGCTGGGATTTCTCCACAGCTGAGACTTCCACCCAGAGTAACTGTTTCACTAGGGTCAGATAGAGACCAGCTGAAAACAAGACAGAGACTTTTAGCCCCACCACACCAAACCAATCCCCAGTTTCTCAGGTCATAGCAATGTACGGGTCCTTGGCAAAGCTCCAGGGGAAAGGGCAAATGGTGTAAAATAATCATGGGGCAGAATCAGCAGTAAAACTCTGGGAACATGAATAACAAGAGTATGGCAGTAGTAACTGAAGATGCCATTCATAAACAGATAGCTGATATGTCAGAAATCGAATTCAGAATTTGGATCACAAACAAGATTAATAGAATGGAGAAAAATTTGCAATTAGAAATTCGAAGAGCAATTTAAAAGTCAGAATTAAAAATTCGAGGAGAAATTCAAAAGTTGTCTCAATAATTCAACAAATTTAAAGACAAAACCACCAAGGATTTTGACACACTGAAGCAGGAATTTGCAGCCCTCAAAGATCTGAAAAATATGGTAGAATCCATAAGTAACAGAGTGGAGCAAGCAGAAGAAAGGATTTCTGACATTGAAGACAAAGCGTTTGAATGCTCCCAAACTCTCAAACAGGAAGAGAAATGAGCATAAATGGATCATTCTCTCAAAGAGCTCTGGGATAATTTGAAGAAGGCTCAATGGAATCCCTGAAAGTGATGAAGTAGCTTCACAAGGCACAGAGGCCCTTCTCCATAAAATTACAAAAGAGAATTTTCCAGACATGCCAAGAGATTCTGAAATTCAGATAGCAGACTGTTTCAGAACCCCAGAATGACTCAACCCAAATAAGACATCCCCCAGGCACATCATAATTAATTTCACTAAAGTTAATATGAAGGAGAAAATTCTGAAAGTAGCCAGACATAAGAAAGCCATTACCTACAAAGGGAAGAATATTAGAATGACTACAGATCTCCCTGCTGAAACCTTTCAAGACAGAAGAGGGTGGTCATCGACTTTTAACCTCCTAAAACAAAATAACTTTCAACCATGGATCCTGTATCAAGCTAAACTGAGTTTCATTTATGATGCAGAAATGAAATACTTTAATGACATCCACATGTTAAAGAAATTTGCCATAACCAAAACAACTCTTGAGGATATTCTAAGACCTATTCTCCATAATGACCAGCCCAATCCTCTATCGCAAAAGTAAACTCACTCAGAAACTTTTGATAAAACTCCAAATTCCAAAGTGGCAAAAGGATTAAAAATGTCCACTGGACTTTCAAAAAACTTGATACCCAAAATTTTACCAGACTTCTCTATATTCTCTATTAATGTGAATGGCTTAAACTGTCCTCTAAGAAGGCACAGGTTGGCTGACTGGATAGAAAAACTCAGGCCAGATATTTGCTGTATACAAGAATCACATCTTACCTTAGAAGATAAATATAAACTTTATCTTATACAGATA
>CAUYPK010038020.1:0-89118 GCA_963574355.1 Loris lydekkerianus
TCAATTATTGTAATTGTTTTGGGTATATATTTTTATTTTTGAAATTTACCAGTAGCTGCTGCATTTTCCACCTTGGCTTATACTCGAGTCACTAAGTTTTCCCAGTTTTTAGGGTAAAATTAAGGGGGTTGGCTTATACTCAGGTCGACTTATACCCGAGTATATGCGATATATCTTATTACTAGTTTATATATATACACCATACTATAGTTTTTAATCATTATTTTAGAAAGTAGTTCTACTTATATAACAAAAAAGTTAACTGTAAAACAGTCTTAGGCAAGTCCTTCAGAAGGTATACCAAAAGAAGGCATTATTATTATGGGAGATGACAGCTTCATGTATGTTATTGCCCCTAAAGACTTTCCAACAAGACAAGATGTAGAGGTAGAAGACAGTGATACTGATGATCCTAACCTATATAGATAGACCCAGGCTGATGTGTGTGTTTGTGTCTTTTTTTTTTTTTTTTTTTTTTTTTGAGACAGAGTCTTACTTTGTTGCCCTCAATATATTGAGTGCTGCTATGGTGTTATACCTTACAGCAATCTCAAACTCTTGGGCTTAAGCGATTCTCTTGCCTCAGCCTCCCAAGTAGCTGGGAACTACAGGCACCTGCCTGGCTATTTTTAGAGAGTAAAAATAGAGGTCTTGCCCTGGCTCAGGCTGGTCTCCAACCTGTGAGCCCAGACAATCTACCACCTTGGCCTCCCTAGTAGGATTAAAGGTATGAGCCACTGTGCCCAGCTTGTGCCTTAGTTTTTAACAAAAAAGTTTTAATGCAAGCTTATAGAATAAGGATATAAAGAAATATTTTTGTGCACCTATATATAGCATTTGTGTTTTAAGCTACGTATTATTACAAAAATGTCAAAAAGTTTTAAAAAATAAAAGTTTATAAAGTAAAAAACTTATAATTTATTATTAATAATTTATTAATTTATTGAAGATAAATATTTTATAAATTTAGTATAGCCTATCTGTGAGACTAGTGTATGATGCCCCATGATCATATTAATGTACACAGCTATGATTTAATAAAAAAAAAATTTAGTATAGCCTAAGTGTACAATATTTATAAAGTCTATAGTAGTGCACAGTGATGTCCTAGGCCTTCACATCCACTTACCACTCATTCATCTAGAGCAACTTCTAGTCCTGTACTCTCCATTCAAGTTAAGTGCCCTATACAGGTATACAATTTTATCTTTCATACCATATTTTTACTGTGCCCTTCCTATGTTTAGGTATATTTAGATACACAAATACCATTGTGTTACTTTTGCCTACAGTATTCAATATAGTAACATGCTGTACAGGTTTGTAGCCTAGGAGCAGTATTTGTAGTAGATCATGCCACCTAGGTTTGTGTAAGTATACTGTATAATGTGGGCACAGTGAAATCACCTCATGACACATTTCTCAGAATATATCCCCATCATTAAGTGATACATGACCATACATGACTTTTAACCCTATTTCATAAAGAACAATATATACAGCTTTTGCCTGGTTCTTTCTCCTTTGGGAAGCTTATCCTTGGTTGGATATAGGTACTATTTGGTAAGGAATAGAAATGGAGTGATAGTCCACAGAAAGAAAAGGAGGCCAGTCCGGGGCCAGAGTCAGCCGGCCCCTCCCGGTTGCAAGCATCTTTATCAAGTTTATCAGTATAGCATGAATGTGAGTGGGGGTAGCCATGTAAGGGTCTACTTCCTAGAAAGAGTCCCCAGCCAGGGTGAAAAGTCCATGCTTGCAATAGTCCAGGAGTAATTGCCCTACAATATTCTGGAAACATGGGGCTTTAACCATTGTTCAGCAGTTCAACCTGGACCTTCAGCTTGGCCATTATTCTGCAGTTTGATCTTTGGCTCAATTAATTTGACTCTTTGGCCCAATTCCTCGGAATGGGTACCTCAATAAATGGCTGTGCTTATTTATGCTAAGGAGTTATCTAAGGTTTGAGGATCCCTTTCCCACAGGCACCATGCTAGAGGAAACTAAAAACTAGCTCACACAGACCATGTGAGAAGTTCATATGGAACGCCACTGAAGCACCAGGCAGCAGCATCAACTTCAGATTTGTGAATAAACAAGCCTTCAGAGGATTCCAGCTCATAGCTATCACATCTTCCAGTGGAAACCCCTAGAGATCACAGAGCAGAAATAAGCCATCCTGTGTCCTGTCCAAATTCTTAACTCAAAGAATACGTGAGCACAGTAAATGGTTGTTTTAAGCTATCAAGCTTTAGGATAATGTGTTATGCAGCCTAAGTAACTGGATTAGCCTTCATCCTACTTTGGAGATTTGTGTGATGACCTAACAAGGTAATGTAGCCTATTGTATAGAAAATATATGATTTCGGGTTACTGTTACTGTGTACCATTCAAGGGATAAATCCTCATTTCTCAAATTTAGTTAACGTCTCAATCTCTTTAAAAAAATATTTTCACAGCCACTTTGGTATTGGTTTAAATTATATACATATTGTTATTTAAGCATGTACAAACACACCAGTTATAAACAACTTATTCTTAAAGCTTTATATAACAATAAAAATAAATATATAAATTAAATACATCAAGACTGTAGACATGATAAAATTCAAATTTGTGACCTTAATGGTAATGTTGCTTTGTTAAAACTAAATTGCATTAATGTGAAATTTGTAGTGATCATTAATGAATGAAGCATGTTCTTTTGCATTTCAGCCATGGGGGATAGATAACTACTTTTCCCTAACAACTCTTTATCAGTTGCCTTTCATGAGGAACAAATGCATCATTTACATATTAAATTTGCCTTTTTAACTTTCACTCTGTTGCTTGAAACCATTGTCATTATAAATGTCATCAAGTTAATCCAAGATACTATATATGAATTAAGAATCAAAATCCTTGTAGAAAATTGTCAGATTCTGGACGCTAGTTTGAGAATCACTGAAGTAAATAAGTCTATATTTAACAAGCCATTCATTTATCATTCAGGAATGCTTACAGTGTGCAGGAAGGTGACAAATTTGGAGATAAGAGAAATTAGAGCAAATTGGAATAGTCCAGATGCAGAATAATGCTGGCTTAAAAGAAGGCAGTGGCAGTGGAGAATGCAGAGACTTGCACATGAGTTAAATAAATATACACACTGAGTAGTACTGGCTCAGGTGCGTACTATGCACAGCCAATTTTTCTATTTTTTTGTAGGGTCTTAATCTTGCTCAGGCTGATTTCAAACTCTTGCCCCTCAAGCAAGCCTCTCACCTTGGCTTCCCAGAGTACTAGGAGTACATGCATGAGGCACCACACCCAACTGACTACAAGTTTCTAAGTAAAACGCTAAACTGTTACTAGTGCCTTTCACCCATGAAATCTTAGTAGGAAAATGAGTTCATTTGGGGTTGTGTTGAGATGCTCATGATACATCCAACTGAGGGTATCTGGTAATGTGGTCCAGATGTGACTGGCTCAGGCTTAGATGTTTCTAGTTCTGGCAACCTCAAAGCCATACTTAGGCATACTTCACCATATTTCACATTCATAAGTAAAGAAGTTTTCTGAAAAGAACCATCAAGCAATACAGGTTCTTTAAAAAATGTTTGAAGTGCAGTGCTAAGAACATTTTCTCCCTTAACTATTTCAGAGTAAGTTGCTAATATAACTTAAATGCAGAAGAAAGGAAGTGAGACTACTTTTACTCATTGTAATATGTGTGGGAGCGTTAGAAGGACAGTAAGTAGTTTTTGATCACAGAGGATAGGTAAGACTTAACATTTCATAGGTACAGACCTCCAAATGAGATAAAATCAATAGTATGTTCCTAAACGGGAGTTGGTTACTTGAATTCATTCATTCAATAAATACTAACATTACATTGAGCACTGAAAAGGGTAAGTGATGTCCATTTCTTAGACTTCACGAACTTAAAAGACTAAAAGGAGAAAGCAAGTTAATGTCGTTCTGAGAAAGTACAAAGGAATAGTATCTGAACCAGCTTTGTTAAGGTGTGGGATAGAGAGCAGAAGAGCTGCTTAGGGAGGTAGCTAAACTGGATTCTGAATATGAATAGGAATTAGCCGTTCCAAGATGAGGGACCATAGAGAGAGGACAGTAAGATCATAGGATCCAGTATGTATATGGACTCCAAGGTGACAGGGTGCAACCCACTGGGGGACTGCAAGTCTTTCAGTATAACAAGGGAGTAAGTAAAGATAGGTTGTAAAATAGGATTCTGTGAATTTCATCTTACATAGCTGTGGAAAGTCAGTGTATTTTAAACAGGTGATAGGATTGACACACATTTCAGAAAGATTGTTATGCCTCTACACATTGAAGGAAGCAAAATAAATAATCCAATTAGTGGACTGTTGAGTAACACAAGATGGTGGTGACTTATAAGTTAATGGTAAGTCAGTGTGGAGAGAAATAGACGAATTCAAGATACAAGGATTTGGTTTAAGGTAGGGATTGGTGGTTAATTTGAATTTGGAGGCAAGAAATTGAATATAATTCTATGTTTCCGACTTAGTGACTAGGTAATTTATTGATTTGTAAACATTTTTTGAATCAAGCAATGTTCTATTCACTGGGCTTACAGAAGTGAACAGGGATAGAGTTTCTGATAGCTCCTGTTCTTGTGGAGGGTCACTAGACAATAAACAAGTACTTTCAGGTTGTACATGGACCAAGGATGGTAGGAATTGATTTAGCTTCTGCTCTGAAGATTTTACGGTAAAGTCATGGCTGTGGGAAGGCAGGGGCTGCCAGTCCCTTGTTACTCTTTTTCAGTGACAGCATAGCATTAAGAGGTAAAAGTAAAGAATGACAAAAAAAGCTGCATGAAAATCTTGTTTTCACTTCCTCAAATCACTGTAAACCTTCAGCTGCTATACCTTAATTTTGGCAAGTTTTTTCCTCCCTTATCTATATGTTCCAAGATAGTTCTGCTTAAGTTTTATGAAACAGTCTCACTTTGTCATCCTGGCATCATTGTAGCTCACTGCAACTTCTAACTCTTGGGCTCAAGCAGTCCTGCCTCGGCCTCCTGAGTAGCTGGGACTATAGGCACCTCCTGTGATGCCAGGCTAGTTTTTCTATTTTCAGGAGATAGGGTCTTCCTCTTGCTCAGGCTAGTCTTGAACTAAGCTCAAGCAATCCACCTGACGTGGCCTCCCAGAGTGTTAAGATTATAAGCATAGGAATTGAATGAGCCACCATGCCCAGCCTTAAAGTTTTATTTTAAAAATAAGAGTATCAATATGAAGTCTTTCAGGATGCTTCCAAAAAGTTTGTATGACCAAGAAAACTTAATTACCTCTTATCCAAGACAAGGACCATGGCTTTCATTACAGTGCTCTACCACTTCATTTACTGAAAAAAATAATATAGTCGTTCCAGATATTTGATACTTTTAAGAAATTCTTTCATTCAACAAATATTTGAATGCTTTCTTCTTTCAAGGCCCTGTACTTCAAGTTACAAAATTAAGTTTAACATCCTAAATCTTGTCAACTTTGGATATCTAATTGGCTCCCTTCTGTTGTGCTTTTTGAGTGTTTGCTGATCTTAATTTTGTAACTTTTAGTCTGTGCAGGCTAGAGGATCAGACAGACACTCCAGGAATCAAAGCCTCTACACTTTATTGTACTTGGGCTTCAATGCCTGTATTTTGAGAGGAATACTGTATGTTTTTTTATGTGGACAGAATTTTTTAAGGAAAAATAACATAGATCTAGGTATTCCTTAAAGTTACTAAATGAATACATTAAAGGTGATCATCATATAAGCCTCCCATTTTTATAGATCATAATAGTCCTTATTAGACAAAACAAAAATTATAAATGTAGTTGGCTGTCGGGAGCATGAGGTGCTTTTATGCTTTCTTACGGGTAACTCATAGTACTCTGTAAACACATCAAACCAGAACTATACCCTTATCCAGAGAATGGTAAACCAATTTAAACATTTAAGTAGCCAAATTTCAGCTTCTTCTTCGAAAAAGTATTTCACATACAAATACATGGCCTGATGTTTTTACTAAAGAGATGCTACTTGTTTCAAAGTTACCAAGTAACAATGCAAAGTATTGATTTAAAGTTCAGCAACTAGAAATAGTCAAAGATACATTCTGAAGAAGATTCAGGAAATAAGAGTTATTTTACCCATGAAAGACATTTATTTATTTATTTCTTTTTAGAGCAAGCACCTCTTTATACCTTGTAAGAAAACTTAAGAATAAAAAGTCAGGTTTTCATTATGATGCTGTTCATTTTAAAAACATATGGACTTAAAAGGCAGATATCATGGTTGATTTTAGATAATTCCCACACCTTCGGATTTCTAATTGTCCTTAGGGAAAATTATGAAGGTCAAAAAAATTTTTTAGAAATCTTTAGCAAAAATATATTACTGCCTTTTCATAACGTAGCCAGGACTGTTACTGGAGTACTTCATTATTCTATGACCAACTCACTTATAATCATATCTTCCATAAAATGTATAGCCCCATGTTTGTAACTCACTTCAGCAGTAACTAGCTATGTAACCTTGAATAAGGTGTTTAGCCTGTATCTCAGTTTTTTGTCAATGAGGATGGTGATAGTCCCATTTTGTAGGATAAAATGAGATAATACTTGTTGAGGACTTGACGAAGGGCATAGCACATAATAAGTACTCAATGAAAGTTGCTCATGAAGAGAGACTTCATTTTGTAATCGATAGTCTAAAGTTTTTTGGATTTTTAGGTAAAGGAAGATAATTTGTTTACATTTAATATAAAATATCTTGATAAGAATAAACAAATCACATTTTAAGTACATTTTTGCACTGATTGGTGTTTAAAGAATTAGTCTCTATGTTCATGCCTACATATTTAGGGTGATGTAAATATTAGAAATATCTTCAAACACTACCCAGGCACAGTCTACCAAAGGTACTTCCAACCAGCCTCTTTATCAGGATGAACCCAATTTGGAACTAGATAATGAACAGATGTAGTTTTTTTTGTCATAGGTTATAAGTAGGAAAGGTTTGGTTCTCAGCAGATTTACAGGAGGAATTACATTCCTAAATAAAAAGGAATCCTCTTTGGAGCATTTTCACCAGGGATGCTCTATAAAAATGAAGATTCGTGGCTTCCATCAAAGGCTTACTGACAATAAAGGAGTTGAGAGGATAAGCAGTGCGTAAGAATTTGAATTAACAAACTGCACAACTCAATTGTATTAATACGGAAAAAAACTGCACAACTGAATTATATTAACAGAAACAAGAGAACTGTCTCAAGGGAATATCTCAATTGTGTTTAAACCTAGAAATTGCTATCTTTTAATATATAAAAATAGTCTTATCTTTATGGAAGGTGGAATGTTGGAGGGGCAAATACTAAATATTGAAATCATCCTTTCAAAAGACCCTCTCAAGTCTGTCCTGGTAAGCTATTCTACCAGATAAGCTTAAAATTCAGGTGACTTAGGAAAAAAGTAGCAAAACTTTGAAAACCATCAGTAAAGTTCATTCTTGGTCTTCTCTTCCTGAATTTATTTTGTTTTATTATACTTAATCACTAAACAAGACCAAAAGAGAACTTTATTTTACATGACTTTATTTTACATTTAGAACCATTTTAATGGTTTACTTTAAAAAAGGACTTATTCTGCTTTTAATATTACTGAAAGCATTTTAACCAAAATCTTGATTTAGGAAGACTTAAGACATTGTGCATTATTTTAAGTATTTTCATTCTTTCAATAACTATTAAAAATATTCACAATTAGGGTTTCAAATGTCCTAATCATGTCTATCTAGTTGGTTCTCATTTGATATTTTATCAATCCCATAGTGTGCATACAGAAGGTGATAAATTTTATCTTTCAAACACATTGCTAATCAACTCTAAATCTAATTACTATTTCATTTATTCAGAAATAGCATTTAGACATAAAAACCAATGTTTCACTTTGTAAGATAACCTTTGGCTAATTTACACACATCTAATACAGCGTGTTATATAAGTTTTTGATACAGTGAATTTTACTACTATCATTCAGTTTTAAGTATTTTTTAGTATCAACAGGGCTGAGAATATTATGTGGTTCAGTCTTTTGAAGGAAGTTATATAATGAAAGCATAGTGCCTTTGAACATGAAAATTATCCCCAAGGCCAGAAGTCTTATAAAAGAACTGAAAAGTAGTAGTGAATTCCAGAGAATTTGTCTCATTTAATATGTAAAGTGATTGGTTTAAGTCTTTATTGAAGACTTACTGCAGAAAACAGCTTTTCTTATTATGCCATTGAAAAAAGCTACTACGATCACAAGAATATAAGGATATTATTGGTCCTAGCTAAATAATTAATGGGTCATCAAAAAAGGACCTGTCACTTAAGTTATCAAGTGTAAGTTAACTTCCTATGCCAAGTAGGGGTCACACTTCACTTCTCCCATTTATAAAAAGAAAATGTGGCCTGGCCAGTGCCATTCAGGATTCTCTGCTAACTGTAAAATGTGGACTGATTTTCTTCTGTTTCTTATAGTCCATGTGTATATAAACTTTCAGTACATTAAATCAAAATTTTTATGCACATAACCATGTCAGTATATTGCCCTTAGTTTAAAAATGTACAACTACATAAATAAAAACTATTGTTTCTTCAATATTACTTGACATTTCTTCTGTAATTTTATTTAAAAAAGTAAATGTAACAAGATACTTAAAAAAGGCTAGATACAAAAGTAGTTAAGCTGCTCACGAACATTTAAAATTTTCCAAAATGTATCTTCAATAATCATGATCTTATAAAACATTTTACAGTTATCAGAAAGTGCCCAGGCTGAGTTTACATAACTGAAATACCTTAGTACAAATGTCTAGTTAGAACTGAAGTGCAGTAACCTCCTGACTGCTCATAGGGATACAAAGGGAAAAAAAGGTGACTGTGGTAAAGTATTGTGCATTGGCCCCATCATATGTACAAAAAAGTGCCCTCGCTCAAATGAACAAATTACATGCAAAATATTAGTGATATCATTTAATATCCTAGAGCTCAATGCAGCCAAAATAAACCGCAATAAAAGTGGTTTTTATAGGTAAAAGTGATTTCATCTCTAAGATCTGAATGTCAAAGAACTTTTTACAAGTTCTAAATACATGATACACAATTGCAGCCAACCACAAATTAAACACCATTAAAAAAGTTAAAATGAAAACACAGAACATACTTAATTTTTTATTTTGAAATTCCCTATTCCCTCTATACAATAACCTTTGCTGAAACACTTTCCACAAAGGCAGCAGTGAATTATCAGAACATTTTACATTTTTCCCCCTCAGAAAAAAGATAAATCACAGTGTAAATTATGTTGTTCTGCTGTCATCTTTGGCTGGGGCTAGACCCAGAAGTTGTTGCCTAGCAAACCATTATAGCCAAATGTTGCTAGGGCTCCTCAGGCCTTGACGCTACAAACTCAGCAAGGAATGTTTGCATGTAGCCTCTTGAAGGTACCACCAGTGGGGTATGACAGCATTAACTTCCATAAATTTTTATAGACAAATGGAAAAAAATCTACAAAATTAGCTAGTAATATTACACAGCAATACACACTTTTTATACTCTACACAAAACCAAAATTCTTGGTCTTAATGGCGAGTAGCAATTTCTGTTTGAGAATCTGTTTAGAGGAATAGAGTGGGACGTAAAGTCGAGAAATGCAAGTATTTGCAGTAGGAAGATGTTGGTCATCTGGTGGTCTTATTGTGATTGAGGGCATAGGCTGGAATCCTTCTTCACTGGCCGGTAATGATGGGCTTGATGTCCAAAAGTAAACCTAAACAGGAATGTAATAATTATAATTTTGGCTTTTAACAGATGAATATTCAACTCTTAATTCTGGCAATAAAATACACAGAGCCTCGTTCTGATGTTAAAACTTATAGGAGGTAGGGGATATTATTTTGAAATGGGTTTTAAATGTATTATACTAAAAAGGAAAGATATCACTCATACCTCATTCAAGGAGTTTCTTTAAAAAGTATGTTTAATGAGTTAGCATTAGAAAGAACTATCACAAAGTAAAAAAGCGACTTTCTGTCTCAGGGCCTCAGTTTTCTCACCTGTAACATAAAGCCATTGTACTAAGTAGTTTTTAAGGGCTTTTACTACAGCTAAATTCCACAGAGTGAGTATTAGCGGGAAAAGAAGCACAAGGCCTCCAAACAAAATATAGGGTCTTAGATTCAAAACTCAACACAGGTTATCTAAAAAAGTTATTTTGCATTTTAACTACTATCAAAAATAATCCAGTATTACAGTGTTACCTGGTAATACAGAATTTTATAATATTAAGGGTTGGAGAACATCTGTACATCAAAAGTCATGTAATAAACCATATTACCTCTGAGTTTTACTACATTATCTATAATATTTTATGCAACACAGTGTAAATAAATGAAACTCAATAAATGTTAACTTTTTTTAATAATAAATGTTAACTTCTACTTTACTTTTTAACCTAAATGTAATAACCAAGGATATACTTCCCTGAAATACTGATTTCTCTGAACACATAGGTTAATTCCTCATCAATTCATACGCACGTACCATTCTTCAGTCATAATAAGACAGTGTCTCTCTCCTACGGAAAAGCTTTTTTAATCTAATGCATTTATAGCACACAACTAAACAGTGAAGTACATCCAATTTCCCAGAGTGACAAGGAAATCTAAACAAACTAGTACGTTAATTCCTGAAGCACAGTTGTATGAAAAAACTCATTTAGAATACTATAGGAAGGAGTAAGAAAAAAAGTCCCTCCAAGTTATCAGGATCTACAATATCCAAAGAGAAATATATAAGAATTTGGAAGGTTCTCTGTAGACAGAATGTGAAGACAGCCCAATCCACTCATTCTGTAGATAGAAACAAGCTTAACGTAAAGTGTTTGTTTCTTCAGAGATGAAGTGCTGTTAACCATGGTAGATGACTACATCACTGGACCTCCAAGAGGTTGGAATAAGAGAGATACTAGAGCACTTCTCAGAACTTTTACTAGTGAACTATGACTCTCCAAGAGGAAATTAAACTATGTAGTCTTACCCAATAACCCCAGAAATCTTAATAATTTACAGGACTAATAATTCGTGGGAACACTGTTTGGGAAACCCTCTTAAGTCTTTCAGCACTGCTGCCTCAGACACAAAAGAATAATTTATCTCAGAAGGGAGAAGGCAAAGGGGAAGGGTGGAGACACCTTGATATAATGCTAAAGCCTTAAGAATAGATTTTCAAGACTTTAGTGAAGCTCACAAATTAAAGCTGTTGATAGGAAATTTTGAGGTTTTTACCAAAGGAGATTTTCTTTTTACTAAGATTGAGTAGTTAGCAAAATTTTCTTTCAGTAGACAGCAGAAACTACAGTGGGCTGACTAAACTAAGGATATGGCTTAAAAACAGAAAGCTAAAACTAGAGAATAGATTAAAATAGTTCTAAAACTTAGACCTCACAACAGCAAATCATTTCCATTACAGAACTGATAAGGGGCTTGTCTTAGGGCAACAGGTACACTGAATTCAAAGACTGTTACAGGTAGAACAGGTGGTAGAACCCAAACAAGCTATTTGAGTGATTATGAAACCAACAAGGACAGATGTGGTACTGGCACTGATAAGGACTTTAGGAAGTAAGATTGGGAAAGTCAAATGCTGACCCATTATATCAGAACTACCAGGGGAACACTGTAGGTCAAAATTACTAGGATAGAGAAAAGACAAGAACCAAATCAGGTGGCAGCTTAAGGACTGCTGAACAATCTGTTTCATCACAGTAGAGGAGGAAAGCTCTTAAAGCCATGTAAACATTCAAGAGTACTAACAGCAAAAACTTCCCAACTTCCCTCCTTCCCTCCACTACCCCCCAAATAAGCTCCTGCTTGAATGAAGGTAAATGGGAATCTGAAAGTTGTGTACTTTTCCTGCATAAGCAACCACTTCTTATCATTCAAATAAAGCAGATATATCTAGAAATTGAATCACTTTTAAATATTCCATGAGTGGTCTGTTTTAAATTACTAAGACCTAATAAGGCTGGTTAGATAGGGGAAATGTCCCAGAGAAGCATGAAGAGCGAGTACAGAAAAGATTTGTGGGGTTTTCTGGATAAGAAATGACCTTCACATTTCTGCAAGAAAGTCTGGAGTAAACTGCCTTTTAAGATTAATGGGCAGGTTGATTTGGTTTACAGGCATCCTTGAGGACAGACAAAGGGTCACTGACATGGTAGACTTTCCATTAAGATCAAAACTTCTGTTATCTAATTTATAATTCTAAGTTGTCTGGGACTCTGTGCTAATAAGAATTAGAATTTAATATCCAAATATCACAATTAAGCTACTCTCTTCCTAGTAAACAGCTATCAAAAGACTCTTCAGAAATTTTGTCAGAGCTTGCCACTAGTCAAAAGGATTAAGGATGTATATAGGTAGTAAGCACTATGATAGAGTAGGAAAAAAAAACAACAAAAAAACATGTTGCAACAGCAAGGTGGTATCATCTTAGGGAACTAAGGACAGCACATTAATATCTAAATACCACTTAACTTTGAAACTTTAGAGTAATTCAGGTATTCTGTTATATGGAGTACAAAAACAAAAACTGCCTTTTATTTCTAAATATTTCTGAAATTAAAATGACTAACATTACAAACTGAAAAGGCACAGTATTTTAAAATTTTATATCTCCTACAAATTTAACTTACAAGATCCTGTCGTTCTGTCATGCTCATCTTCTCTACTATTGACCAGAACCAACGCTTGAACTGCAAGAGCTTCTCAGCATTTTCTCCTAAGAAAGAATATAAACTCAATAGACATTACTGTCTCAGTTGTATCTTCAGAATACTGCTGAACTTCTTATAATAAAAATAGATACAAAATTAAAATGTTATTTAAGATTAGAGGGATCTAATTCTTAATGCAGGAATAAAGACCATTTATACTATGTAAATAAAACCTCTCTATTAGTCAATCCTAACTCGAGATGACCAAAACAAACAAAAAAAAAATGAATCACTAGCCTCAAAATGGATAATCACAATAACTTTAACCCAATCTATAAATCACGATTTATCCCATGATCTAAACCGAGTACTTTTCAAACTTTAATGAGTTAATAAATGACATGGGAATCTTTACATAATGCAGATTCTCATTCATTCACTGAGATTCATTCACTTCAGTCTTTGGAGCTGAAGGAAGGGAACACAAGAGATGTTACAATACAATTCTAAAAAGCTTCCAGATGACGCCTACACTGTTACTCTGAGGATCATACCTGAAGTGGCAAAGCCTTAGGCAGTTTCGTTGGACATTTTGTTTTCCCTCCTAGATTTTTGGTTTATAGATGTGACAAATTCTTACCTCAAGTATTGAAAACTATATTTAAAAGTAGCACAAAAACTATTATACAGCAACCTATATATTCTAAGAAGAAAAAACAAGAACACTTATCCAAATCTAACTTACTATAATTTGGCTGACTCTTCTTGCAAAACAGGAAAAATAAAGGGGAAAAAATTGGTACCTTTATATACATAATAGTCTTACCCTGTATGTATAAACTTTTTTTTTTTTTCCTAAGAGACAGACTCTCACTTTGTCACCCTTGGCAGAGTGCTGTAACATCACAGCTCACACAACATGCAGTGCTTGGGCTTAGGCAATTCTCTTGCCTCAGCCTACCAAGTAGCTGGAACTACAGGTGTCTGCCATAACACCCGGCTGATTTTTTTTTTGTTGTTGTTGTTGTTGCAGTTTGGCCGAAGCTGGGTTCAAACTCGCCAGCCTTGGTATATGGGGCCGGCATCATACTCACTTAGCCACAGATGCCACCCAGGTATAAACTTTTTATAGTGAACTTCTTGGAGTTTTCAAAGTATAGTGAAGATTTTTCTAAGAGGATTATAGGTACCAATCTTTGTTCTTCCTAGATTCTCCATGCGTTTATATGTTGTTATGTTTTTATAAGTGTGATCTGGGTCTACCTCTACAAAGCAAACATGTCATCAAAGTCTTTCACTAGAGAGATTAAGCGACATGAATCAGAAAGAAAGGCCAGTAGAACTGTCACATGGGATTTTTTTTCCTAATAAGTATATATGAATCCTTTTTATACAATTACTTACCATGAAAATGTTTCATGTGAATTCACACTAAGCCATATATTTTTAAAAACAAAGAAAAATTAAGAAGTAAAAGAATTAAGAATAACCTAATGCTAAGCCATCAAAATATTTAGTTCAACCCTATGCTTAAAAATAATGTAATGCCAACATTTCCCAAGCTCTGTAAATTAGATCTAAGGACCAGAAACTCAGAAAATGCTTACTCACCAAACTATCTAGACAGTACATTACTTAAGTAAACATTTTTAAAAATATCCTACCTGATTCATCATTGAAAGAGGTAAAGCTGATGAGCATTTGCACATTAACTTCACCACAGCCATTTACCAAAAGCCTAAAATCTTCTGCCGTTAAATCTTCTAATGAATTTTTTGGAAGCACATCTAGTAGACCTTTTCTCATTGCCTAGAGAATTTCAAAAAAATTTTTTTTATTGCAATCAGTACTTCATTTTCCATGTAGGGTATTTACATTGTTAACTTCTATATGTAATCTCAACAACCTTCTCAAAGAATGCCATTTTAAACCAGAGAGCAAAAAAATTCTTTATTTTGAATTTATTAACAGATTCAAAAAAGAGAAAGGCTAAGAAGGAAATAAGACATGCTGAATAGGCTACAGGTTCAAAAGTGAAGTATTACTATATATTTGTAGCTAACTGAAATATTTTAAATTACGTTAAAACAAATAGGCTAGCCATTAAGTAAAAATAGTTTCAATTTGTCAAAAGTGCTATCCAGTCAGCAGCCTAGGAAAGGTATAGTGATGACAACAACAAATCTCCCAGACACAAATTCAAAATCTAGAAGGTTACTAAACATTACTGTGTGTCAGGAAATGTTCTAAGTATCTTAATTCATTTAATCTTGTCCTCATTTTGCAGAAGAGGGAACCCTGCTGTACCAGATTGCCTATACCATTTGTATAAAGAGCTTTAGTAATCTGCTAACATCATACATACATCTACAGCAGTGATTTTTAACTGGGGTGCCATGAGAGGATCTTAGGTGTGCCAAGAAAATTTTTAAATTATTTTTGAAAGATGTTCAAAGCACAGTAAGTTATATTCTTTCTTTTACTCTTTTTTTTGATCAACATAATGGAAGTTTGACTATAGGTTCAAGTGTGCCATGAGATCAAAAAGGCTGAAAAACACTGACCTAGAGGGTGGTAGAGCTGTGTTTTGAACTCCAGAGTCTACATAATCATTGTAGCATAGGGATCAGAAAACATGTGAAACCATCAGGGCTAACTCTATGTAACATTTTACCATGGTTAAAGAAAAGAGTTAATGTAGTAGGTCTGATATTACTCTTTAGAAGGGCTGGTCCTCAGCTGGTGTCTGAGAACTTGGTTTGGAATGTTCCCTACATTACTAACTAATAAGGCTGTTTTGAATGCCTAGGGCAATAAACCTTGCTGTACTAGATTGCCTATATTATTTGTACAAACAATATGATTCAAACCAACCAGGTGCTTTCCTCTAACAGTATGGAATTTCAGTAATCATGGCTGGTTGCATAGGCAGTAAAAGAGAAAAGTGCCAACAGGATTAACCTCCAATAAAAACTCTGAGCTCTGATTCTTAAATGGACTCCCCCAAGCACAAACAATGTACACGTGTTGCTTCATTTCATTGGTGGAGAAAGAAGTGTGTTCTTTGTAACAGCCATGGCCCTGTATGTACCTGCATTACCCTGCCTAAAGTTATCTTTTTCCCGGTTGATGTTGCTACAAGTCCTATTACCACAATAAATAGTAACTGTTAAGTACAATTGCCTATAAGTCCTTCTAGCAGGTCACCCCAAAGTATGGGTTGATGTAGGACCCTGAAAATGGTCATTTTAGCTCCACAAGCACCCTTTACAAACTGTGTTTACCAAAGCTACTTTCTGATGATTACATGGTTTTACAAAGTAAATCCAAAGGGATATTTGGTTTGGATTCTGAAATTTAAGATATAATTTACATGGTAAATCAATTCATTTTGGTTTGAAAATTTTGACCTTTTATTAACAAGTTGAATATACAGAACTAGTTTACCACATAGGAAGACAATATAGCTTCATCAGATCACATAACACTTTCTAGAAAATACTTACATGCAATGGCTGTTCTGCAACTACCAACATTCTGTGTTCTGCGTATTTTCGTACGTACTCATACACATTCTGAGGAGTGACTGGTATATTTACACCATTAGGAATGAGCTCAACCTATGAAAAATTTAGCAGTGTTATTTAAAGGCAATTTTATCAAAGCAGTATTAACAATTCACAAAACTGTTTCCTAAAAGATTTTAAAATATAAAGCCAATTCTTTCTCTGATAAATATCTAAGAGATAGAAGTATTTTAGGCCAAAAAGCCCTTCTTCATCTCAGTTTGCCTCACTAACTCTTGATCCATCTCCCAGTTTACTTCCTAGTGTGTCTTTTTTCCTTCTGTGTACGTGTGTTATGCATCCATGTGTACATCTCTCTTTCTTGGTCTTTAATTAAACTGTCTCTGTATAAGACAAGAACAATAGACAAACCAAATTCTCTTGCCAGAATCAGGATACTATGTATTTGCTTTACCTGTCCTCCACCCTCTTCTTTACACAAGTCAATTGCAAATGCCAAATCCATTGCTGAGAAAACAGCATCAGCATCTGAACTCTGGGAAGCCAGGATTAGTTGCCGCAAACTCTCATACATTACAGGATCAAAAAAAGCAAAGTCATGCCAATTAACCTAAGGAAGTAATCATATGAAACTCAATTGTGAAAGAAACATATTCAATTCTTTAGTAAATTTATATCTAATAAGGAATTTTTTATGATTTGGACATGCTGATAGAAAATAACTTTCTACTGAATATATATAGTAACCACTTTAAAGAGTAATAAATCATTAGCTCTGACAATATGTTCAATTTTCAAAGTATAAAAACTATTATATTTTGAAAAAATATAAAGCCAATAATTTTTAAGTTTCAAAAAAAATTTCCAAAAACACTGATTATGTACAGCAGCTTATTCAGAAATATATATCCTATTTATTATTGACAATCATAAAATGTAGATTTTTTAAAATCTAGCTGATAAATACAATGCTCAAAGAAATCAGTAACTTGTCCAAGGTCACAATATTGGGTTTTTAAGCTATTTGCTATACCTTGCTAAAGACTCAATATATCAACATTTTTATGTTGCTGGGCTTTGAGTCTAGTTATTTATTGCATAAGAACTTTTTAGCTGGAACACTTTAAGAATTCAATGGGATCAGGGTTAAAAAACCATATAACATAGTATGATACACATGTACTAACAGAAAACAATATTCCTTGGTGGGTTTGATTAAAGAGAAGTTATTAGATTATAGCTTTAATACTGCTAATTCATATCAGATGTGTGATATGCATCTCTGGAAAAGATTATAAAGTAAATCCTCATTTAACGCCATAGAGGGGGTCTTGGAAACTGCAGCTTTAAGTGAAATGTCATTTCAGTATAATGTTGATGAGGAAAATAAACTGGTTTGGTTTTATGCTGATTTGCTTAAAGCTGCAGTTTCCAATAAGTGAAGACTTACTGTATAATATTTTATGTCAAAGTAATTTCTTTGAAGTAACTTTAGGAACATTGGCAGTAATCTGCATATCATTAGCATTTTATATTATTTTTAATGGAAATGGTTTTTCTTCTCCACCATCCCTCATAAAGGAATGTATAGGCTGTCAAACCATCAAAACATATAAAGAAAATAAGCTAATTCCATCACCCAAAGATAAATGTTGAGCATACCGTGCTATGTATCTTACATTCTTCTGCTACCTCCTTATAACTTTTACATACATTGTTTGAGTTGGAATGCTCTTTTCAATACAATAATAATGGATAAATCTTATTGAGCACTTACTATTTCCCAGGCAAATATACTATATACTATAAACTATATGCTGTTTACTTTACCACTATATAAGTGAGAAAATATGCCACAATTTTAGGTAATTTGTTTGCAATTTGATGCAGGTTTGTCAGACTCCCCCAAGCCTACCTGTGTTACCCATGCTGCCATGCCACCTCCCAATACATACAGACCTTAACTGTCATTTCTTTTTAATTTTTAAGTTTTGTTTTAATTGACAGTAATTGTATCATAAAATGTTTGAAAATTATAATGGCTATACTACTTTGAAATTTAATAGTAAGCAAATGCCATAATAGTATGTTAGCATTTTATTATTTTATAATAAAAAATGTGTAACTGTAAAGAGTTAGGTTCATCAAAATCACTTACTTTTCTGCCAAGCAACACTTTAATTACATGTCTATTCAATGTAATAGGACATAGTTCATTCTGTAACAGACATAGTCCAAGAATCCTAATAACAAAACCACAGGAAAATAAGATTTAAATTCAAAAATAATTCTAGAATACATATAACCCCCGAACACATACATAAATATACATATAATAGTTCAAGAAATTGCTCATATCCTAGGACACAAGTCTAACCTCAGCAAATTTAAAAGTATAGAAATTATTCCTTGTATCTTCTCAGACCACCATGGAATAAAAGCTGAAGTCAAGCAACGAGAATCTTCATACTCAAAGTCATGGAAGCTAAATAATCTTAGGCTGAATGATAGATGGGTCAAAGACGAGATTAAGAAGGAAATCACCAAATTTTCGGAACAAAATGATAATGAAGACACAAATTATCAAAAGCTGTGGGATACTGCAAAGGCAGTCCTAAGAGGGACATTTATATAGCCCTGGAAGCCTTCATCAAGAAAACAGAAAGAGAGGAAGCCAACAACTTAATGGATCATCTCAAGCAACTGGAAAAGGAAGAACATTACAACCCCAAACACAGCAGAAGAAAAGAAATAACCAAAATTAGGGCAGAATTAAATGAAATTAAAATAAAAGAATCATTCACAATGAATGAAACAGAAGATCAATGAAACAGAAAAGTTTGTTTTTTAAAAAAGATTAACAAAATTGGTAAACCTTTAGCCAACCTAACCAAAAATAGAAAAGTAAAATCTCTAATATCATCTATCAGAAATGATAAAGGAGAATTAACAACAGATACTTCAGAAATTCAAAAAATCCTCAATGATTACTACAAAAAATCTCTATTCCCAGAAATATGAAAATCTAAACGAAATGGACCAACGTCTAGGAAGCATGCCACCTTCCTAGATCAACCAGAAAGAATTAGCAATCTTGAATAGACCTATCTCAACCACTGAAATAGCATCAATAATACGTAATCTCCCTAAAAAGAAAAGTACAGGACCAAGTGGCTTCCCATCTGAATTCTATCAAACCTTTCAAGAGGAACTAGTAACTATATTATACAAATTTTCCAAAGCATAGAAAAAGAATGAATACTTCTGAACACATTCCATGAAGAAATATCACCCTGATACTCAAACCAGGAAAGGATCCAACAAAGAAAATTATAGACCAATATCATTAATGAATATCGATGCAAAAATATTTAATAAGATCTTAGCAAACAGAATTCAATGACGCATCAAAAAAATTATACACCATGATCAAGTTGGTTTTATTCCAGGGTTACAGGGTTGGTTCAACATATGCAAATTTATAAATATGCATCACATCAATAACATAAAAAACAAAGACCATTATAATTCTCTCAATTGACGCAGAAAAAGCCTTTGATAATATCCAGCATCCTTTCATGATCAGAATTCTTAAGAAAATAGGCATAGAAGGGACATTTCTTAAACTAATAAAGGCCATCTTCAGCAAACCAATATCATATTGAATGGTATAAAATTGAAAAATTTCCACTCACATCAAGAGCAAGGCAAGGATGCCCACTGTCTCCACTGCTATTCAACATAGTAATGAAAGTCTTAGCCATGGCAGTCAGGCAAGAGAAGGCGAACAAGGGTATCCAAATAGGGTCAGAGGAGATCAAACTCTCACTCTTTGCTGGTATGATCCTATACCTGGAAAATCCCAGGAACTCAACTTCAAAACTCTTAGAAGTGATCAAGGAATACAGCAGCATCTCAGGATACAAAAATCAATACCTACAAGTCATAGCTTTTATATACGCCAACAATAGTCAAGCTGAAAAAACAATCAAGGACTCTATTACTTTTACAATAGTGCCAAAGAAGATGAAATATCTGGGAATTTACCTAACAAAGGACATGAAATATCTCTATAAAGAGAACTATGAAATTCTGAGAAAAGAAATAGCTGAAGTTGTTAACAAATGGAAAAACATACCATGCTCATGGCTGGGAAGAATCAACATTGTTAAAATGTCCATACTACCCAAAGCAATATGCAGATTTAATGCAATCCCTATTAAAGCACCATTGTCATACTTTAAAGAACTTGAAAAAATAGTGCTTCGTTTTATATGGAATCAGAAAAAACCTCGAATAGCAAATACATTACTCAGAAATAAAATCAGGAGACATCACATTACCAGACTTCAGGCTGTACTATAAATCTATAGTGATCAAAACAGCATGGTACTGGCACAAAAACAGAAAGGTAGATTTATGGAACAGAATAGAGAACCAAGAGATGAACCCAGCAACCTATCATCATTTGATCTTTGACAAGCCTATCAAAAATATTCAGTGGGGGAAAGACTCCCTATTTAACAAATGGTGCTGGGTGAACTGGTTGGCGACCTGTAAAAACTGAAACTGAACCCCCACCTTTCACCATTAACAAAAATTGATTCTCACTAGATAAAAGATTTAAACTTAAGACATGAAACTATAAAAATACTAGAAGAGAGTGCAGAGTAAACATGTGAAGAAACTGGCCTGGGAGAATATTTTATGAGGAGGACCCCTCCTCCCCTGAGCAATTGAAGCAACACCAAAAATACATTACTGGGATCTGATCAAATAAAAAGTTTTTGCACAGTCAGGAGCATAGTAAGTAAAGCAAACAGACAACCTTCAGAATGGGAAAAGACTTTTGCAGGTTATGTTTCCAACAACGTTCTGGTAACTAGAATCTACAGAGAACTCAAACTAATCAATAAGAGAAGAATAAATAACCCTATTTCTATGTGGGCAAGGGACTTGAACAGAAACTTCTCTGATGAAGACAGGCACATGGCCTACAGACACATGAAAAAATGCTCATCATCCTTATAAACATCAGAGAAATGCAAATCAAAACCACTTTGAGATATCATCTAACTCCACTAAGATTATAGTCCACATCACAAAATCCCAAAACTATAGATGTTGGCATGAATGTGGAGAGAAGGGAACACTTCTACACTGCTGGTGGGAATGCAAGCTAATACGACTTTTTTGGAAAGAAGTTTGGAGAATATTCAAGGAACTAAAAGTAGACCTACTGTTCGAGCCTACAATTCCTCTACTAGGTATATACCCAGATGATCAAAAATTATTTTATAACAAAGACATTTGCACCAAAATGTTTATTGCAGCCCAATTCATAACAGCCAAGACATGGAAACAACCCAGTGCCCATCGACCCATGAATGGATTAATAAATTGTGGTATATGTACACCATGGAATACTATGCAGCCATAAAAAGATGGAGACTTCACATCTTTTATCTTTACCTAGATGGAGCTGGAACATATTCTTCTTAGTAAAGTATCTCAAGAATGGGGAAAAAAGTATTCAATGTACTCAATACTACTATGAAATCAATATATAACCACTTAAACACTCAGACGAATGGCAAAACATAACTAGAGTCCAGAAACTAGAAAGGAAGAGGAGAGAAAGGGGAAAGGAGGGGAATATAGGGGGAAGAAGGGCATTGGGGGAGGGGGCTCACCTAATATGCATGATGCAATGGTACATTTCAAAACTATTAAGAAATGAGTATAATTGTGATGGATGTGTTACTTAGTTCAATGTAAGCATTTCACATTGCATACTGAAATAGTACTCTGAACCCCATAAATGCATCAATGTACAAAGTTATGATTTAATAAAAAATAATTTAAAAAAATAGTTCAAGAAATTATCTACAGCCTTCTATCTAGTATGAAACAGCATATGTATTTTTTTAACTAATATATTTCAGAAAATTTACAAACTCGATTTTTTTAAAAATTCAAATATAAAATTAGAGTTATTTTACCTGCCAATGTTTCTGAAACAATTCAACCTTGCTTCTGTGTTTTTGCCAGGCCTTGGAGTATAAAATCCTCTTTTCCCAGGTTGGTAAAACAAAGGGGCATTGTCATCACCATCGTCTGTATCATCTAAATCCATATCTACTACACTTCGACTAGAACCATGACGCTTTCGGTTTTCCTAGTTTTAGAGAATATCCAAGATTAAGCACCCTAGATTCACTTTAAAAAAACAAATATATAAACTGGTTCTCTGAAATCATTCAAACATAAGACAGGTAAAGCAACATTCATATTTAAATGTGTATAACAATACTAAAAAGGTAAAAAAAACTTTTAAATTTTGCCCTTTTAGAAATAGGAGTACACAAAACTTGCTCATATTAAGCAAATTAATTAAACTTGCTCTATTATTAAAATCACATGATAGGAGAGGAGAGAGTACAATGTGTACAATGTAGGAATCTGTGGCACGCTACCTGAGTGAAGGACTCAACTGCAACTGGACTTCACTTTACAAACTCAAACAATGTAACCTAATCACTGCATATTAACCTGAATTTTTTTTAAAAAACTTTAAAAAAACAAACAAAAATCACTAAATGCAATAGAGGTTACCTTCTTTCTCTTTAATGTCTGAAAGATATTTTCACTGGATAAAGAATTCTAGATTGATAATCTTGCCACACTCTTAATGAGTTTCCATTGTCTTCTGGCCCCCATCATTTCTGATGAGAAATTCACTGTCTTTCAAATCATTGTCTTCTATAATACACTATTCTTTGGCTGCTTTCAAGAATATGTGTTTTAACAAAGTTTGATTATAGTATGTCTGGACAGTGTCTTCTTTCAGTTTATCCTGTTTGGAGTTCACTGACCATGGATCTGTATATTTATGCCTTTTACCAAATTTAGGAAGTTATTTTTAGTTATTATTTCTTCAAATATTTTTTCTATAGCAATTTCTTTCTTCTTTTCCTTCAAGTACTCCAATGACATGAATGTTAAAACTTTTGATACTATCCCATGAGTCCTTGAAACTGTTCTTTGGTTTTAAATCTTTTCTCTATCTCTTCTTCAGAAAGGATAATTTCCACCTATCCTTCCACTGTCACCTTTGTTCTGCTATTGACCCATCCAGTGAATATTTTTCTTTCAGATGCTGTACTAAAAATTTCCCTTGTTTCTCTATTAAAGTTAGAGGCTCAATCTCTCCATTCATTAGTATTCACCTTTATCTTATAAAGTCAATAATTTCAACACATGAGTCATCTCACAGCTGAGTAATTTTAGAGTGTATCCTGACATTTTGAATATTAAGCTGGAAACTCTGTGTCTTATTAAATTGATGAGAATGATGATGGGAGGGTACTTTAGTAGGTGTATTAATTTGGTTAGGTTCCAAACTGGAAGTGTCACTTTCTATGTATAGTGGTTTCAATACCAGTTACCGTATATACTCGAGTATAAGCCGAGTTTTTTTCGGCAAAATATTTGTGCCGAGTTCGGGTTTTTTGGCACAAATTTTGTGCCGCAAAAACTCGGCTTATACTCGAGTATATACGGTAAGTTTTTAAAGCCTTTATTATGCTATTTGGGTCTGGCCTGCATATATAACACTTGGGCAGTGGTTTAGACGTTAGTTATCAAAGTCTTTACTATCAGCTTCAGCTAAGATAGAATAACAAAGATCAACTTTACCCTCACTGTCTGAAATGATACTATACTGGTCACTTCTCAAGTTTTAACTTCCCTCTCCAATCTATATGCTATTGTTTACTTTTTAGAATTTTAGGCTATTCCCTCTTTGCCTTATGTCCTGAGATTTTAGGTGTTATCAGCTTAAGAGATAAGATTATGGTGGGCTTGCTCCATTTTGGCTGGCATAGCAAGTTTTTAGATAGCCTAAGAATGAAATGCGTGCAATGAAATACACCACCCACTAAAAAGCCTCCCTTATTACTATACCATATGTCCCATAATATGTTCTGCACTGTTGGCACCAGATATTTTAAAAGGAGAGTCCTATGATTTTATACTACTTCTCTACTATTCAGTTCATTGCATCTCCAAATGAAAGCTATGCTGAAATGGAGGCAACTAGTGAGTAGGGTTATACTAAGCCCTAAACTAACCATTTCACTACTTGATTTTGTACATGACACTTGTATACCCCTATTTTTGCTTCTCTGTGCTGTAATCATGTATTTTACTTACAAAGATAATTTCTTCATAAATCTTTTCTGTTCCTTCAGATTTCGTTAAAATTTAAATTCTAAGTGCACATGTACAAAAACACCACTTACCTGTACCTTTTCTGAAGAGTCTAATAATCCAAGATCCAGGATACTATCAGCTCCATTTTCCCTAAAAAGAAAAAACAAACAAACAAACAAAAAAAAACCTTTCAGATTCTCAATAAGTAGAATGTGAAAAATTTACTATAGTAAAGAACATACTGATTTAAACTTATAAGGATTTGTAAATACATTTAAGTTTTGAAATCATTTATAAGTATCTGGTGTACTTAATCACAATAATCCAGTTCTGGAAGCAGAAATGTCCAAAATCCATACCTTTCAAAAAGCAGTAGAAGTTACATATATGATTCAAGATAAGGGGATAGAGGCTACCTGATTTAAGACAAAATAAATGTAGTCTTCATATAGGTGCAGGAACTTAAGCTCAGAGGAAGCATTGTAGAACAGAAAAATGCTCAGAAAGCAATCACAATAGGAATCAAATTCTCTAGTGAATTTAATGATTTTTGAATACTAAATTCACTCCATAAAACCAACTAAAAGCAGCCAATATTGTATATTAGTTACAACCAAAAGAAGACATTACTAAACTTGAAACACACATATTTGTAAAAATCTTTTTGTCAAAAATTCACATTATTCTCAACTTTTTTGATAATGGGCTGAGCTATATCAGTGTGCTGACAGCTCCAGACACAGGTCAGAGGAATAAAGAAACAGTCCATAAATATTCAAAGAAGAAAAGTAGTGACAACAAACAAAGAAACTTCTTTGGCTTGGACTACTCAAAGGCTCTGAAGTGGCTATTCCATTCTGGTGCTCAGCCTACTTGCTTACTTATCTGTTGTAAATTCCTCATTCAAAATCATGATTAGGAATGAGGAATTTACATCAGATAAGTAAGTAAATTGTATCTAAAAATAATAAACACTTCAAAGCTTCAACTGATTATTACAGTAGCCCCAGGATAAAAGCTACAGAATAAGTATGGTATATCTTCTTTTTCTTTCCCCTTTGGCATATCTTCTTAATGTCACTTTTACTTGTCATTTTGGAAAAAAAGGGATAAATAATCTATTAGATATTTTTAGATTTTCTATTAAAAGAAATACAGAATAGAAAGAAAAATTTCATGAATTTTTGTTTTCTTTTTTTGTTTTTTGCAGTTTTTGGACGGGGCTGGGTTTGAACCTGCCACTTCCGGCATTTGGGGCTGGCACCCTACTCCTTTGAGCCACAAGCACCACCCCTTTCATGAATTTTTAAGATAAATCAGAAAGCCTGAAAGAAATTCTACATTTATCATAAGAATTCAGGACTAGTATCCTAAGATTCTTTGAAGTATACTAAGGCCCCTACCATAAGGGTATTTGATGAATTTGAGATTACTTTTTTCATGTAATTTCTAAATATCAGGTACATAAAAGACATTTTAGAATCTACGTGACTACTAAAATGCTACATTTTTAATAATACATGAGAAACTCTGCTGTTACTCACTTGTGGATTTTAAGCCAACATCTAAAAATAATTTTTAAAACCTTGTCTGGGAGGCCAAGGTGGGAAGATCCCTTGAGTTCAGGAGCTTGAGGCTAGCCTAAGCAAGAACAGGACCCCATCTCTACTAAAAATATAAATAAATAAAAGACATTAGTCAGGTGTGGTGGTGCATGCTTATAGTCCCAGCTACTTGGGAGGCTGATGAAGTAAGATGACTTGAGCCCATCAGTTTGAGGTTGTAGTAAGCTGTCACTACACACTAGCCAGGGCGACAGAGCAAGACTGTCACAAAAAATAAAGTCTGTGCTTTATGGTATAAATATTAAAATACAGAATGGACATAAAGGTCATGTGCGATTTACACTGCACACAAATTTTATGTCCACCCTGTATGATGACACTCACATACTAAAAATAAAGTAATTGATGTATCAACTGAAATGCCTTCTCAATTGTACACATTACCGTCCATGTGCAATAATGAGTTCCATGGCCTCATCCACTCTTGCTCTCAGAGAATCTTCACTTGCTAGAAGGAGAAGCAGCTGAGCTGGGGATAATTCTAACAGCATGCCAGTGATTTTACTTGCAAATGCCTATAAGAAATGAAGAAATGTTACTCTGAAAACTCTTGTCTAACTCTACAACTTTTTTTTTTCCCCTCCGAGACAGAATCTCACTCTGCCACCCTAGGTAGATTGCCAATAGCATCATCATACCTCACAGCAACCTCAAACTCTTGGGCTTCAGCAATCCCCTTGCCTCAGCCTCCCAAGTAACTGGGACTACAGGTACCCTCCAGGACACCCAGTTAATTTTTCTATTTTTAGTAGAGACATGGTCTCACTTTTGCTCAGGCTGGTCTCAAACTCCTGAGTTCAAGCAATCCACCTGCCTCAGCCTCCCCGAGTGCTAGGATTACAGGCATGAGTGACTGCACCTGTCCTAAATCTACAATTGTGTATTCAGAAGGGAAAGAAAAAAAATATACGAAACTTGGATAACAGATACAAAAATTTCTGAATCAGTAAGATCTTACATGACACTGGAGCTCAATTATAGAGAACACTGACATGAAATGAGTAGTCCATGCATTGGCACAATCTTTTAAAGGCTACTTATAATACCCATAGGACAAGTCTTTTTAAAGTTTTGAATAAAGTAAAACTTTTCAATGAGTAAACATACATATACTCAATTTCCACATTTTATTTTCCTTGTCAGAAAGCCAGAAATACGTCTTTTATTTAAGCTACTAAAAAATGGAGGAAAAATAGTAAGGAAAGGAAAAGGAGAGAAAAATGCCTATATTTAAGGCTCAAGATTTACTGAAAAAAGTAATTGGTTTCCTCTGTCTTGCTATTCTTTTTTTTTTTTTTTTTTTTTTTTTTTGAGAATTAGTATAAATACGTCACCCTCAATAGATGTAGTGAGAGTGAGATACCTCGATAGAGTGCTGTGGTATCACAGCTTACAGCAACCTCAAACTCTTGGGCATAAGTGATTCTCTTGCCTCAGCCTCCCAGTAGCTGGGACTATAGGTGCCCGCCACAATGCCTGGCTATATTTTTGTTGTAGTTGTCACTGTTATTTAGCAGGCCTGGGCCAGGTTTGGACCTGCCAGCCCCGGTGTATGTGGCCAGTGCTCTAACCAATGAATGAGCTATGAGCGCCAAGCCTATCTTACTATTTTTTTGATATGAAATCTGTAAATGCAATTATACATTAAGACAAAAAGCACAACTAGTCTACATTTTATATTATAAAAGAAACTTGATGGAGCATTAAAATAAAAATTTTCCTGCAATATTAATTAATAGTGAAGTATTTGCAATGTGTTCTAGCTATAATCTTGTTAACAGATAAAATCTACTTCAAAATTAATAACCTATGCAAATAAGCACCCAATGAACTTGCTAGGTAGAATGGGGACAATGTCACAATTTAGAATAAAAGGGGGAAAACAAATTCAAGCTATATACAGTTACCCTCCAACAAACACTGCTTCATTCCTTCCTAAGTCTCCTTTTTACTGTGGAGCTAAAAACAGTCCTTATCCTTGTGGCTTGCCAGAAGCTGACAATTTTTTTAAAAACTTTTAATTCAAAAGCAAAAAAATACAGCTAACTAAGCAGTACATAAGTGCATGGTACATACTGGTTGCATTGCTTGTACACGAGGATAAAGCCTCTCTCCAAGTGCCTGCCGATGTGCTGGCAGAGGATCGGGATCATCACTAGGATTCCCTTCAGAAGCTGGTCTGAAGGGTCTAGTGTCAATGGAAAGCTGTCTTCTAAAATCTCTGTTAAGAGGAAGAAAGTTATTGTGACTTTATTTCCTTTGACTACAATATAAAAAATATTAGAACAATTAGTAACAAAATTAGAAAACAAGACTATAAAGTTCAGTTATGCCAAAAAGTAACAACATTATCTAGATTTTGTCGCTTAGAAGTTTGTGTGATTTGTAATATATAGTCTCTAAAAAAAATTTGATTCTAAGGGAGTAGGACCTTAAAATATCAGAAATTAAGAGTTGAGAAATTTTAGTCAAAAATGAAAAGGGGGGGGGGAACCATCCCAACAGGGAAAATACAAAGATTTAAAAAACACAGTTTGCCAGAATTTTTATAACAAATTTAAGAGAGAATGATGTAAAGATTAAAAACTTTCAAACAGTTGGGAACTGGAATAAATAGAAGGGCAATATAATTTCAATTCTGCGCTTTTAAAACAGAATTTTTTATTAACAGACTATTCTTTGTTTCTCTACATATGACCAAATATTAAAACTATAATTTTCTTAAAAACAGTCCATAATGAAGACTCCTTCATTCATGGGCCTACCTCCAAGTTATCCAAAAAGAAAGTGATATTCAATAAAAGATACAGATGGGCACAGTGGCCAATGCCTATAGTTTGGGAGGCCAGTGCAGAAGAATCACTTGAGGCCAAGACTTCAAAATCAGGTTGGGAAACATAGCAAGACCCTGTCTCTACAAAAATACATATATTAATTAAAAATAGACAGACAAAAAATCTTACCTATCTCTGTCTCTCCGAGAACCTGCTCGCAAACCACTACTCCTCCTCATTTCCCTTTCTCTCTCCCTTTCCCGATCTCTCTCTCCTCTATTCCTTAATCTCTGCATTAAACCTAGAAGAAAATATGAAATATACTTTGTTTTAGATGAATGCAAATACCTTAAATTTTTGTCAATGCAAAGAAATGAGACAAATATAAGAAGACATGATGGCTGAAGATCATCCTTCCTTAGCACCTGTATTAATGCCTGTCTCTCAGTTTCCCTATGGTTTTAAGGGTTATAGGTAGTTATAGAATGTAGTTGGCACCTAACACTGAGCTTCACTCAGTATCTGTTAAATTGATTTTTCCCCTTGTCATGTCAAAGCTCTGAAATAATATACAGCAACCAGGACTGTCTAGTAGTGCAAGCCAGAGTATTACTGCCTAAAAATGTCCAGAAAAGATACTTCTGAAATGTTACAATTTCCCAGGTTTTGTATTCACATTTGCTGAATTCTTCTTCTTATTAACACTATATATTAAATGGTGAAACTGATGAAGGGCTGGAGAACTCTCCCCATTTTATCACCCTCAATCCTTTCTACATTTCATTCAGTGCCCATAATGAACCATAGTGGTTTATAAAACCCCAGTGAGATACAGCCTAAATAAAACACAGAATTTTCTTAGTATGTAATCTCTATAAATTTTCCCTCAGTTACTATACCCATCTGCCCACAAACATGACAAATCTTATGCCCCTTCGTGATGTGAATCACCAATTATCTGATAAGACTTTTGTTTCTAACTTCCATAATTTTTTAAATTTGCTAAATGTAATCTTAAAAATTAGCTGAAGAGTTCTAAATCTCAAAATGTTGGTCCTCAAACGTGTATAGTAATTGAGATAACAAAGTGGTACAGTCAAACATTTATCAAATAAATGTGTCAGGAAAAGAGCAAATTGTTAAATTGTCAGTGTTAATCTTTAAACAAGATTAAATCATTAAATCTATAATAAAATCATTTAGAAATACATTTATATACTTTTAATATATATACCCAACAACCATGATTATCATTGTTGTTTTGATGAATAAGGAAAGAATTTTATGATTATTATGTGTACAGTACTTACTTGTGTGGGTACCTTTGTTGGCATTTTGGATACAATCTAAATTTGGCAATTTTTCATTTGACAAAAATGCTTGTGCAATGGCTGTATAAAAACTTCGTGCTACACCACTGCCCTCTCCTGGCTCATCCTTAAATGTGACCTTTACTCTGTGTACAGCCATTGGCGTGGTAGCACATCTTCGGCCAAAGTGATTGTTAAGCTGCCGCATAGTCTGCTGGATGAGAAGATCTCGATCCCGATCAACCTATTAAAACATACCAAAAAGCAGTATTTTCAAATTCAATGTTAAAAAAAATCACCTTAGTCTATGTAAAATCTGAAAATCTAATTTTAGCTTTTCTATGACAAAGTAATGTGGGTTCTCAGAAGCTTATGCATTCCAAACAGACATTGTAAAGCACTAAGATGTCTTGCATTAAATCAGGACAATGGGATTTAATTCAATTCTAATTCTTTCAATGGTCTACAACAATTCGTTCAATTTTGTGATGTACCAGAATAAATGTCAAATGATCAGAGATGTCAATTTTTTTTTTTTAAAGGCAAAATACTAGAAGAAAACATGGATTAATTCCTTGGTATTGGCATTATTAGAATACTATGAGCAAAGTGGAGGACAAAATGACAAACAGAAAAATTTGTGCCTTCTATCACAAAGATACATATTCGTGAATGAGTGTGTATATCATGTACAGATAAAAAAACTCAAATCTGAGTAGAAAAACTGGGCAAAATAGATCAACAAAGTTCACAAAAAAAGATATTTAACTATCCTAAATATATGAAAAAATATTTAACTTTGCTCAAAATAAGAGAAATTCAAATTAAAACTATACTGAGATACCATTGCTTACCAATCAGATAAGCAAACTCTAAAAATTTGACAAACTGCTGGCAAGACTATAGGGAATTAGGAATTCTCATATTGATGGTGAAAAGGCAAAAATATACAACTATTATATAGAAGTATTTGCCTCTGTCTGGCCAAATTACATTCACAGGACTTTTAATTCATCAATTCCATGTCTAAGAATCTGTCTCAGGGACACACTAGCAAAAAAGAAAAACAAGAGGCTATTCACTACACTGCTATCTGTAACAGCAAAAGATTGAAAACAAACCCAAATGATTAGTCAATTTGGCTGAAACACTGCGATAACCATAAAATACAGTACACTAAGTAGCTACAAAGGCAAAGTAGAACTCTTCTCTATATATAAAGCTATGGCCTTAATTCTGAGATTTACTGTTAACTAGGAAAAGCAAGGTGTAATAAAAATGTATAGTATGCTTGGGGATGTGTGTGAGGGTAGGTAATGAATACACGCATACAGATATGTTTGCATTTTTTAAAGAAGAAAGGAAAATAAATATTTAAGAATAATAAAAGAAGGCTGGGCACAGTGCTGACGCCTATAATCCTAGCACTCTGGGAGGCTGAGGCAGGTGGATCGCCTGAGCTCACAAGTTTGAGACCACCGTGAGCTAGAGTGAGACCCTGTCTCTAAAAATAGCTGGGCATTGTGGAAGGCACCTGTAGTCCCAGCTACTCAGGAGCCTGAAGCATGACAATAATCACCTGAAGCCAAGAATCTGAGGTTGCTGTGTGCTATGACACCATGGCACTCTACCAGGGGTGACACAACGAAAATCTGTCTCAAAAAAAAAATAATAGTAAGGAAAGAGATAAGAAGGAAAATTGAAATGACTTCTCTGGCTATACCTTCTTCTATAGAGTTGACTTTGCAACACTATAGATATTTTAAATAACAAAATAAAACCCCAAAAGAAGAGAAAGCAATCCTTAAAAACTCAAAGCAAAATGAAAACAAAAGGTCTAAATTGTAAGATTCTGGTAACAAAACCATACATAGATGAATTATTTCAAAGAATTTTAAAATAAAGTAATCTGACTATGTGTATCTCTAACAGGATATGATCCACGAACAAAAAACTGCCAATCAATTTTAATCAATTTTCAATAACCATTTTTGTTGGTGGTAGTGTTGATGTTATAATTCTAAGATAGTTGTGTGTATGCTGTGGGATAAAATCAAATGAATAATTTTATTAATGTTGTGAAAGTTGGATATTCAGTTTAGAAGTAAAAAGATAAAGACTTAAGATCTAGGGGGTAAAAACAAAACAATCTTGCAATCCTAAATCTTGAGTTTGAATTGGGAGTATCAGTATGAATTCATGATGAAATTTAACAAAAAAAGAAAACAGAGAAATTATTGTTTCCTAAATCTATCTATAAAAAGGCCATTAGATGCTATGACCAACATAGTAGCAATGTGTAACCCTAGAGCCAGGTTGTCATACCAAAATACAATTTCCTACTAAAAGCAATCAGTTATTTGAGGAAATGGCTGACTTAAAATCTGCAATAAGAAATGCACAAGATTAAGACATACCACAAAGAAGTCAATACAAAGAAGTTAAAGATTATTGAGATTGTGTCAAAAGGACTCAGGAGCCAAGATGGACTCAGGACTCCCACTAGCCAAAGAAGAGACAACGTGAGCATTAATATGAATCATTTCAATGGAATGAAACATATCAGAAAATGTTTCGATCAATATATTAATAACAGTACGTCTAAAACAAGTTTTTTTAAAACTCACTGGCCATCTATAGACAATGCTAAAAGTCATCTTGAAAGGAACCAACTGCCAGAAAAAGAATCCTGTTCTAAATTTGGTGATTTCCTTATTTTTAATTATAAATACAGGGTGTCCATAAAGTTTACGTGCAATCTAAAATAGTGTGCGATTTAGAATTGCACGCAAACTTTATGACACCCTATACATATTCCAGAGTGAGAGCTATAGTAATTCTGCATGTTTAAAAACATATAAATACCAAAGTATATGATAATATAAGAAAATCTAAATACCTTTACCTCTAGTGATAAATCTCTTGATTGCTGATTTCTCAGTTTTTCCATTTCTCTACGGAATTTTGATTCTTTTACCTCAAAACCACCCAGTTCAGTTAGGATCTTTAAAAAAAAAAATACATCACTGAATTATTCTCTGAAATGTGTTCTTATCAAGCAGAACAGAATTTAAAGTGCACAGAACACATACCGATCCAGGTTCTGCTCCAACATCTTCCATGAATACCCTGCCAAACAGTTCTAAAGAAAGGCGCCAACGTCCTAGCAGCATATCATGGGAAATAACCATTCCCATAAAGCTACACTGTGGCCTGTAACAAATTTTAAGGGGAGGGGGGAGAAATAATTTAGTTAATTTCAAAAATTCACTGTTTTTTTAGTCAATGATAATTTACAAGTAATTTAGTCAAGTAATTTACTTGATTATTTAATATTCTGAAGTCTTAACTTTTTCAAATCCACATCCACATTCTAATATAGCTACTTGTTACTTGCAGAACTTATTTTTTATTCCCTTATAGGGCCCTGTCATCTACATATGAATAAATCTCCAGCCTACTTCCTATCTTTATCTTTCATTTTACCTTCTCTTTACCTCTTAAACCTCAACGTCCATTACCACAATGGCATTTCACCCTGATTTTTTCAGTAGTACCATCTCTTCCCTACTGTACAGACTTGAAGCAACTTTTAATTTTTCTTCCCTGTTCTTCCAGAGTGATCAAGTCGATCTTGAGTTTCTCTTTCTTTCCATAATTTCCTTTCCATATCCCATATGAGTATTCTACCTCAGCACCTTTCCCCCAACTAATCAAAACTATTGGTCTCCCTACCTCTATGTCTTCTCTCTTGTTTCTACAGATTATCATGGACTGTTACTTATATATAAATAAAGTAATAAAATTTCTAAACAAAAACCTTTTTTTTTGAGACAGTCTCCCTTTGTCACCTCTGGTAGAGTGCCGTGGCATTAGAGCTCACAGCAACCTCATATTCTTGGGCTCTCAAGCAATTCTCTTGCCTGAGCCTCCCAAGTAGCTGTGACTACAGGTGCCTGCCACAACACCCAGCTGTTTTTTTTAGAGATGGGGTCTTGCTCTAGCTTAGATGATAAAAATTCTTAGAAGAATTATAATAGCCATAAATTAATGCAATAACAGAGAAACTACTTCCACTTAGTAGTTACCTGAAAGATGTAAGAGGTGGTCCTTCACTTTCAGTAAGTCCTATTTCTGCTAGTAAACTACTTTTCAATTGTGCAGCAAGATCATGAGCAGAAGGCCCTGGTTTTGAACTTTCAGCTTCTTCTGGCAATACATTCTGTTCTTCCCCTTCTTTTTTTTGCCGATTTTGCATGTTCATTACATTTTTCAGATTGGCAGCATAAGACATTTTAGTTGGTAGAACCTATGAATTTTTACATTTAAGTTACACATTAAAGGAAATTTTTTTACTTTCAATTTAGTAAGACAGAAATTGTATTCAAGTTAAGTAACTGATTTGTCCTTTCTGGAGCTTCACTGGTGCCCTATTAAATTCCCCTAGGTAACCAGACTGCCAGTGAATTCAGCACAGTAAACCACAGAGAACTTTTAAAGGAATCTCTTATCTGTGGTACATACATCTCTTTATATTTTCAATATTTTCAGTATGGTACTCTCCCTTACCACTTAGGATAATTTCTAAAAATTCTGTAATGACACTTCTTCTATATCCGTTTTGTTCTGTTTTTTTTTTTTTAAACATTTTACTACTTTTCCAGTGGAGAAAAAGAGCATTTTAGGCATCATTTTTATCATATGTGTATCCGAAAACTAGATCTACAACTTAACCAGTTGTATAACAATAAACATTCCCACCTGAAATTTATTTACTTCAACCCTCCATTTCTTAATCCATGAAATCAGGATAATAAATGCTTTTTAACTGACATACGTATAGATTTATACTTGTTTATATTTATTTATATATATTTATACTTATAGATTTACCAAGGTTGTCCAAACTACAGGCTACATGAAGATTTTGTGAAGATATTTTTTCCTTAACCGTTGTGTCAGATATCACAAAAAGTATGCACAGACCTTGGACCTTTTCCTCAGCTTTTTATTAGTGTTTGTGTAATTAATATGTAGCCCAAGACAACTCTATTCTTCCAATATGTGGCAGAAAAAAAGGTTGGGGACCCCTCATTTAGACAGTGCTCAGGAGACAGAATCACACAACAAATATTAGGTATCATTATTAATTTAACTTATTTGGGGGGAGGCAGAGACAGTCTCACTCACTCTGTTGTCCCGGCCAAAGTGCCCCTCAAACTCTGGGGCGCCAATGATCCTTTTGCCTCAGCCTCCTGAGTAGCTGGGGCTTACAGACATTTTTTTTTTTTTTTTTTTTAAATAAAGTAGAGATGGGGGTCTTACTCTTGCTCAGGCTGGTCTCAGGCTGGTTTTAAACTCCTGAGGTCAAGTGATCCACCTGCCTCAATGCTACCTTATTTATTTATATTCTTTAATCAGATTACTTCAGCAAGTCAAAGAAAAATGAGCCAAGATTGCATAAGCTCAGTGTAATATATAAAAATTAAAATTTCCAGAGCATACAACAATCAGCTCTTGTGAAACAGACAAAGCACATAATGCAGGTACTGTTTCATAGATGAAGTGACCTGACAGAGCAAGTTAATGACAATGTGGGAATTTCTTCTATTATATCACAGGATAGGAACTTCTGGCACTGCTATTATTTTGGCGATTATGATAATATTCTGAATTAATGCATTTCTAAAAATCTGTATGCTGTGACAAGTGTTAACAAATATTAGATTGCAAAGAGTTCTACTGACTTACCTCAAGACAGTTTCTGTCCACTGTCACCTCCATTAAGCATTTCCCACTACTGGCAGATGAAGAATAAAGACCCTGACTTGGACGGCCAAAAAGATCCTCCTTTCTAGCATTTGGCTGGAATTTTAACAGAAATATTCTAGTTACAATGAACACTTAAAAGAAAATAAGGTCAATTAGAAAGAAACCTTAGACTAGTTTGTTTAATTCACCTGCAATAAATGTGGCTGATCAGCTAAGGGTATGGCTTCAGCCAGAGGCACTTCAAATGGATTTGGGGGTATACACCCAAGGAATGTCATGGAGTCTGAACGTCGGAAAAATGGATGGTTTTGCCCAGTTTCTGCAGGAAGAGTGTCATCATCCTTATCATTCAAAGTAGCACCTAAGCATTTAAAAAAAAAAATATTGTTTTTTAATTATTTTATTATTGGGTTAGAGTAATAGAATAATCTCAATCCAAAATTCTTAAACTAGTTATAAAATTTCAATGCCACTCAAAAACAATAGTCAAAATTTTTTATATTTTATAATAATTTAAAACATAATAGTTTAATACGGTAACAATGTTAAATTTTTGTTATTTGCAAATTTTATGTCATATGTATCTTACAATAAAAAATGCGAAATAAAAATTAGCAGTAACAAATATTGTGCCATTCTGTATTAGACAGAGCTTTCCCATATCCTCCTTTTTCTCTCTCAAGACTCAGAGCAGAATATAGCCAGATTCCTGAATATATTCAGAACCCAATTCAATGATGACTCCAAAAGGGGGAGAAAATCAGGAGCTGAAATCTAAGCATTTACTTGTCAATTTTGCTTTCTTTACAGTAAGATAACCAGCAGTATCTGGGCAACTCATGTACTCCCAACAGTAAGTCAGCACACTATCACCAACTCTCCTTAACATAGTAAAACTCTAGCAGTGGTTAATGTGCCAAAGAAATGGCTGTGAGCTATGTGGCTGGGGTTTCAAAAAAGTGCGATTAGGTCAGTTGTCTTTCCTTAGACTAAATAAAACTATTAGCTGATAATAACAAACAGGAGAGTGAACTATTTAGCCCTCACTTTAAAATTCTTAAATCCCAATTAAAATAAGAATTGAAAACTACAAAAAGAATAGCAGAGTGAACTATTTAGCCCTCACTTTAAAATTCTTAAATCCCAATTAAAATAAGAATTGAAAACTACAAAATGAATAGCAGAAGATTCCAAAATTTGTGCTATTAAAACTTTTGGAGGCTTGGCCCTTATAGCTCAAGCAGCTAAGGTGCTAGCCACATGCACCAGAGCTGGCAGGTTCGAATCCAGCCTGGGCCTGCCCAACAACAATGACAATTACAACCAAAAAAATAACCGAGTGCTGTTGCAGGCACTTATAGTCCCAGCCACTTGGGAGGCCGAGGCAAGAGAATCGCTTAAGCCCAAGAGTTGGAGGTTGCTGTGAGCTGTGATGCCACAGTGCTCTACCCAGGGCGACAGCTTGAAGCTCTGTCTCAAAAAAAAAAAAAAAACTTCTGGAGAAAATTCTGGAGCTTGAAATATTTTCTCTCTTTTCGGTACAAAGAGTTTTGATATCTAGAAATTATAATTGGTATTTCTCACTTTCTTGACTATTTTGCATCAACATAGGTTTTGCTAAGGAGATTTTATTTAAATGTAGTATACACTTAAGTAAACAGAAAACTAAGAAAAATAGGAAAGCTATAGAGAAGATAAAGTAGGGGGAAAAAAATCCGTTTTAAAAAGCTCATATATTTCTTTAATTCATCCTTAGTTATGAAATGTGTAATACAAGAATATGTAAGAAAAAAATGGACAGAAAAAGCAAGAAATGGGACATAGAGAAGAAAAGAGAAATTCCCACCCAGACAGAAAATAATGAAGTTAAAAAGCTTGAAGGGGAAATACTGAGGCAGCCTTTTCTTGAAGTAGATTAGCAGATTTTCTATGCACTAACTTTGATTGGTGTCATCATCATTTTCATGTTCTGAATCTTCATTATCAATACCCAGTTCCAAAAGTTCGCGAGTCCTTTAAAAAGACAAGTGAGTCATTTTACATGCAGTATTTGCATAATGTCAGCAAAAAAGTCAGGGGAAAGATAAACAACTAACACTGCAAAGGTCACTGAAGTATCTGAACAATTTCAAACACTGTGGTTCAGACTCCTTTCAAGGAAATGGTACCCTGATTAAATTTAATGTAGTTATCCACTGTAGTTATCCACTACAGATTAAATCCACTGTAGTTGTAGTGTGCTCAATAAAAGCAAAAGGCTGATCACATAACAAATAGTGCCTACACAAACCCTAATTGAAAACATGACAAATAATCACTACAAACTATCTCAAGAATGAAGTTTACCTAGATCAGGTGTCCTCAAACTTTTTAAACGGGGCCAATTCACTGTCCCTCAGACTGTTGGAGGGCCTGACTATAGTTAAAAAAAAAAACAAAAACAAACTGTGAACAAATTCCTATGCACACTGCACATATCTTATTTCGAAGTAAAAAAACAAAACACACTGCCTCATGTGGCCCACAGGCCGCAGTTTGAGGACCACTGACCTCGATTCTGAGGTTTCCCATTTTACACAGGAGGAGGAGGAGTAGCAACAGAGAAGTTGCATGGATAAAATGCTCCTCTACTATTTTTCCTTTGCAATGATCCTTACTCCAAAATCTGACAATGTACTAATGGAGACCACACTAAGCAAGTATTTCTTAAACCAATCTCATTACAAGTATGGATACCTTTTACGTTCCAGTTGAGGTGTATCCAGTGTTGTCTGTTGATTCATTGCTTTAATCCAATATATAAGGGCTTGGAAAACATATGCCACATGCTTCAATGAGCAAACATCCAAAACTGGAAGAACATCAGAATGCTCATCGTTATGGGACCGCATTAAAGAGAGAGCATAATTTAGGAAGTCTCCTCGAGCAGACATCATTCCTTGACGGGCGCTAAGCAATGTGGCACGTCTATGTAGGAGCCAAAAGAAATGAAAGTATATATAAGAACATAAATGTTGAATTTACCACTATCATAAATATGCAAAATTGGAAACTTAGTATATTCACAAGAAGGATTGAACCTGTGGCTCTGGTTTAGAAATAGAACCACTGTGTATGAGTTAGTGTTCTGTACTTTGTATAGAAAGGGAAGTCCAGTATCCTTTGAAAACAAAGAGCAGAAGAAACTCCTTCCCCAAAGACGATGACTCTTAAACTTCAGGGTCCATAGAAAACACCCTGAAGGGCTTATTAAAACAAATAGCTGGTCCCACCTCTGGCGTAAGGCCCAATAATTTGCATTTCTAAATAGGTCCCAGGTTGATGTTGATGCTGTGTTCTAAGGAACACTTTGAGAACCACTGCTTTAAAATGACACCAAAAGTGGCCAGGCACAGTGGCTCATGCCTGTAATCCTAACACTCTGGGAGGCTGAGGTAGGAGGATCACTTGAGCTCAGGATTTGGAGACTAGTCTGACCAAGAGAACCGTCTCTACCTAAAATAAAAAAATTTGCCGGGTGTAGTGGTGGGTGCCTATATAGTCCTGGCTACTTGGGAGGCTGAGAAAGGAGGAACGCTTGTACCCAGGAGTTTGGGGCTGCTGTGAGCTAGGCTGACACCATGACACTCTAGCCTGGGCAACAGAGTGAGACTCTGTCTCAAAAATAAATAAAAACAAAATGACACCAAAAGCATGGCAATAAAACAAACTAAACTTCGTAAAAATTTAAAACTTTTATACTTCATAGCACCCCCATCAAGAAAGTGAAAAGGTATTTCTGAGAATGGAAAAAAATCATTGTAAATCATATATTTGATAAGGGATGTGTATCCAGAATAAAGAACTCCCACAACTACAACTCAAATTTTTAAAAAAAGGCAATCCAACTAAAAAATAGGCAAAGGATGTAAATAAACTTTTTTCCAAAGAAGATAAAGTAGTGGCCAATTAGCACATGAAAGATGATCAACATCATTAGCCATCAGAGGCAATCAAAACCACAGAGGCTAGGCATGGTGGCTCATGCCATACCCAGTATTTTAGGAGGCAAGAGGATTGGGAGGATGACTTCAGTTGGAGTTTGAGAATAGCATGGGCAACATAGTGAGATCTTGACACCTTGTCTCTACAAAAATATCTGCTTAAAAATTAGCCAGGTATAGTGGCACCTGCTTGTATGTTAGCTTATTTGTCAGGCTGAGACAAGAGGACTGCTTGAACCCAGGAGTTTGAGACTGCAGTGAGCCATGATTGCTCCACTGCGCTCCTGCCTGGGCAAGAGAGCCAGACCTCATCACTCAAAGAAAAAACACACGATACTACATCACATCCACTATGATGGCTATAAATAAAGAGATAAGTATCTGGAAAGATATGGAGAAATTGAAACCCTCATACACTGCTATTGGGAATGTTTTCCTCTTTAGAAAACAGTCTGGCAGATCCTCAAAAGGTTAAACATGGAGAGTTAACACATGACCCAGCAATTCCACAACCTAAGAGAACTGAAAATATGTACATACAAAAATTTACACATAAATGTTCATAGCTAATAGAGATGGTGAAAATAGTCCAAAATTGATTATGATGACAATTTAACAGCTCTAGCCTACATAATTGTATACTTTAAGAGGGCAAATTATATAACATTAACTTGCATCTAAATAAGGGAGGGCAGGGGGAACACTTCCACCAATCAAGATCCATTATTAGAACTCTGTGTTCTGTGAGGTAATATAGCTTAACAAAGATAGGGCTTTTATGTCCTTGTGGAGAAGGCTTCTTAGGACAGGAAAGCTGTTGCCTCCCAAATCTTTATCTCTAGTCCAGATCTTTGCCCAATATTCAATTTTGTATACTTAACAATAACATCAAATTTTCCCCAGTTCTCACGTGTTCAAAAAGCCAAATGTTTTCATTCTACTCTTAAGATTTTTCTCTTAATTTTCCTACTAGTTATTTAGAATCAAAGTCTAAATATAAATTCTGCCTTCCTCTGATCTATCCTTCAAGAAGGCCTTAAATTCTATTAACATATGACTTCAATTTCTCTCCCCTTTTTCTTGGTCCTACTTTAGTTAACTAACTACATAGATTTCAACGACAGTTTTTTAAAGTTTTTAAGTCACAGAAAAATGCAGGGGGAGGGTCAGGGACTGGCCCCACTGATAGCTTGTTTTCACATATTCTGCTGTCTTGCTTAAACAGATGTACCAAAAACCCTTCGGTGGGGTTAGTCCCTGACCCACCTCCACTGGTGTGCTACTACTGTTAAGTAGTCTCCTACACCATCTTTCCTTGGCTTATGGTCTGCCTAAAGCAAAGGTCATTTACCCTGAGCCATAGCTAAAAACAAATCCTAGGACTTTGACTTTAAGTACAAATCACTTTCGTCATCTGGCACTGCTGTTGCAATAATTTTCAATATTTGGGCTAATTTCTGTTCCTAAAAAGGTCATTTATAACTAAATAGAAAGAACATAATAACGAATACACAAATGTATGTTTTGATTATGGTTCAGCAGGGTAGGGGAAGTAGAAGAAAAGAAACATGGGTTGAGACATCCAAGAACAGTTCTGGTAATTAAACAGTTCTGATCATTTCCCCTTCCCAAGCACAAAGTACATTCATAATCAATCATAGTCATAAAATAAGTCTTTTTCATAAATACATGCCTTTCAAAGGGGAGGTGAGGTGGGTCTGGGGATAATGAAACAACGATATAGACCAACAACTTCAAACATAAAAAACCTTTAGTACCAGACTCCTATGGTATGAATGGATTTAAAAAAAAAAAACAATTGCTTTGATTATAACTGACTTATTTTGCCTCAATTGTGCAACAATTTAGGAATACAAGGCATTTATTTCTTACTTCACAGTAAGATGAGGTCTTATGTAATAGCAATCAAAAACTCGCTTTCTAGGATATAAAATCTCCATCTAAACACAGAATTTCAGATGCTCTTGGACTCATAATGGGAGTGTGGCAGAAAATGTATTTAATACCCTAATAATTCCATAAATAGAACCATCCTAAGCCAAGGACTGTCTGTATACATGAAGAACCGTATACAGTTTCATACCGTCTGCCTTCAAGGGTACGTAAACTAGCCTCTTCTCTTGCAGTCATCCTCTCTCTTCTCGCTGAATTCTGAGAAGCATGAAGAGGATGATTTGGATGTCCTGGATCACCAGCAGATGCTAATGCAGAACCATAACGTAATTGAGCTTCAGTAGAATCCATAATACTGACCATCCAGTTCCAAGTGGGAATAAGCTTTTCTTCTACATAGTTCTATGAAGACCAAACTAAAATAGTTAAAACTATCCAAATAGAGCTAAACTCAATATAGTAGTAGCATGTCAACACCTGGATATTTGTAACATTAATTCCCATTATACTACAGTGCTCATAACTGACAGCCAAAAAATAATTTGAATGAGTAACTTTTCAATGGTTTCATACCTGTAAATTTACTGCATCTTGGTAGGTCAGTTTCACAGCTGCTGGAATCTGAGAGTATACTAGGTGATTATATTTAGGAATAAGGCCCATCAAATCCGAGATTTGTCTAATGACAATGCTGTAAGCCCTGGCTAAACTGCTTGCAGATGTTAAGTAGCTGCTGGCATTGCTAGCTTCCAAAGCAGCTGCTGCAGCTGCAGCACTTGTACTGATGGTACCACTCCGGCGTAAGTTGGAAGGATCAATATAAATCAAACCCGCCGAACTTGCTATAAGGAAAAAGGACAACCACAATGAGCTAATGTCAGTTGCTAAGTTTATCTGGCACTGTATATACTTTTGTAAACCTAAATGTTAACTGATAATATGTGGTAACTCAGCAAAAAACTTTCCCTAAACAACACTAATATAAGATTCTCAACCAGTGTGATTTTTATCCACTCCATACCCCAACCGACCAAAAGGGGACATTTCGCATATCCGCAGACATGTTTTGTAATCACAACTTAGGGGAGTGAACAGGAGAGGCAGGGGAATAACTAAGGTGCTAATGTTATCTAGAGAGCATAAAGTGGAAATGCTGTTTAACATCTCACAATCCACAAGACAGCCCCCACAATAAAGAATTATCCAGTCTCAAGTGGCAATAATGCAAAGATTGAGAAACCCTGATATAATCACAAGTACATAATTTTCATATCTGAAACTCAACAAAATAAGGAATAATTATAAAACTAAATTGTTCTACAGACAAACTTGCATAATTTTTAAAGGCTATTTAGGTTCCCTTAGAAATACCAAGTTTTCAGACTTGCCTGCTGGTGTGGATGTACTGGAAGGGGCTGTGCTAGATGCTCGCTGATGCTGGGTGTTGCGGACAGCCCACTGCATGGAACGGGGAGCTTGGGCAGCACCATTGGCATGGGAGCTATTTGTGGTTCTTTCTAATGGTTCATCAAGCATAAAGGTCTCCTGTTCTAGGTCATCACTCTGACTACTGCTGCTATCAGAATCACTTGAGTCATTTGATTGAGAATCATCTTCAGAAAAGAAAGCTGGAACACTGCTTGCTCCTAAATTATTTTTAAAACCAAAAGCATTGTGAATTTATTAATAATTAAAATATATCCTCCTCATTCAGGAAAATATGCATCATAAATAGAATGTCAGGCTGTGTCTGATAGTCTGGAAGAGCCATCACTGAAACAGTTTGATTATAAAATAATTCTTTTAAGTAAACTTTAAAATTAATTTGTTATTTAAAAGACAGAAAAGCTGGGGTGAGGAGGCCATTAAAATAATACCTTCTCTAAATATCTACAGAGAAAAATGATTAAGTTATAAAAGCTAACCTTTTGCATATTATACTTACTAACCTATTGCTGCTGAATACATAACAGCCTTAAACAACGTTGCTGAGAAAAGAAAGGCAATATACCTGCTTCTGAGCCAGCAGTTGCTGCAGTGACAACACTTCTGCGCCCACTAGCATTATCTTGGTTGCTATGGTTACTTTCACTGTCACTTTCTGTTTCAGCAGCTGCTAACAAGTCTAGCTCCATGTCACTTCCTAGAAAATATATTTAAACAACAGTAAGAAAAAAGTACAAACTCACTGTGGTTCAAAACAGGATCTGATAAGCCAGAATATCGTAAGGGTGGGAACTAAGAAGGCATATGTGCATATATATGTGTATAAGAATAAGTGACTATTGAACATTGTGGAAGAATGGATAGGTGAATTGTAGTAGTTAACAGACTGTGACACAGCAATTCAATAGGGCAGTGCAAGGGATGACTGGAATAAAACAATTTGTTAGCAGACAAATAATTTGTTTTTTCTTTTCTCTAATTTCCAAATGTTTCATAATGTAGTTATGATAATTTTAGTTTTTAAAAGTCTCTTCAGAAAGTAATTTAAGCTAAAAGGAAAAGACGAATTATTTTGTATATGTACATAGCTCCAAAAACTCTGAAACACATGCTACAAAATAAAATCCTTTGGCAGAAAGTTGATCATTTCATAATATGTCAACTGGGGCTTTTCTCCGTATTTAATCACCTCCTTTTAAAGGTACCTGATTTGCTCATACTGAGTAATTTCTCAAATAACCTGCATACCGTCTTCATCATGCTCATCATGTTGTCCTTCTGCCTCAGCATTTTCTTCCCCATGTTCTTCCTGTTCATCATGATGATCCTCTTCTCCAGCCACACCCTCCACCACCTCAACCTAAATTTAGATTCTTACTTTTAGACAAAGTTCATAATAAAGCCCCATCTGTATCAGTGTTCTTGCACAGCAACTAGTAAATTAAAACATAAAGATCACTAACTACAAGGGATTTTGTAAATTATTTACTAAGCTGTTTTTAAAATCTCCATTTGCTTCATAAGTGACAACTTGTTTTAACAAATTTTACATCCTGAAGTTTACGACTATGCTCCATATTTAAGACTCAAGAAAAAATAAAAATAACTGAGGAAAGGGGAAAGGTTAAACATTTTATATATTTTGGCCATTATAAAACTTACCTACTAAACAGGTATCTTCTCTGTCAAATAACACTGTGTAAAATTAATTTCTTTGGTTTTTTTTTTTTTTTTTTTGGCAGTCTCAAGTTATCACCCTGAGTAGAGTGCTGTGGCATTATAGCTCATAGCAACTTCCAATTCTTGGGCTCAAGAGATTCTCTTGCCTCAGTTTTTCTATTTTGAGTAGAGACAGGGCTCTCAATTTTTGCTCAGGCTGATCTCAAACTCATGAGCTCAAGCCACCTGCCTCGGCCTCCCAGAGTGCTAGGATAACAGGCATGAGGCACCACGCCTGGCTGCATAAAACTAATTTTTTTAAATATTAAGAGTATCTTTACCATTAACACGGAGCACGTCTTTACTCTTAACCCTTAGGTAAAAACAAGTTGATCTGTCCAATTTTCTAATATCCAATAAATCAAAAATTATTAAAATCATTTTAATATGTATAATCACAAATGAGAATGTTTACCAAAAGCTTAAGCAGTCTTAAACTACTATTAAAATAATTGAGTAACTACTCTCCCTTTCCCACAAAATAAAAGCTTTTCATCTACTACAATTAAAACAATGAAAACCACCTCTTCCACATCTGCTGAAACAATATCATCCTGTTCTTCATCTCTCCCCCGAACAGGCTGTGACTGGCTGATGCGCCTCTGTTGTGGATTCCGGATGATGTAGGATGACTGAGACTGATTGGAGCTGTAAGGAATCAGGAGGTTATGAGTACACTGCTGCCACATCTCATATATGCAGCACATAGTTTTATGCTCCTCAGTCTAAGCTTTTAGCTCATTTATTACATGTGAGACACTGGGATGTAATTTTAAATCTGACCTTATAATTCTTGGAAACCAACAATAATTAATCTATAGCCCATTAGCAAATATAAATCTCAGAATTTGCTTGTACTTTTCAGTAAGTCAGTCATTTCAAATCTCTGTTGATGCACATATTTGTATGAGTGCTTCCCCAAGGAAAAGTTTTATAAGGGAAGATACTTCCTTTTCCACCAGCAGTTCTCAACTACCAAAGGCTCTGACAGAACCATTTATCTATTAACATAAAGTGTGCTTATTAAAGTGATCTGTTCTTTAAGGGACAAGACACAATTTTTATTTTGTATGAGATCTTTAACTACTGACTTGCTGATGTGTGTGGGGAACATCATTAGTTCAAACGTATGGTTTTTAAAATAGAAACATAATCAAAGGTAAGGTAGCAAAAGTTTCACTTTCCTAAAAATCTGAGTTGGAAATAACCAAGAAGAGACAGATGACTCAACTATAAAAGGAAAGGAAGAACCAGAGAACATCTGTGAGCCAAAAGATCAAAAGATTAAATTAAAAAGTGGGCCAAAGATCAAAAGATGATTGATAAATTTGACAATCCTTTATTTACAGATTAAGAAACAGGAGCAGAACGAGGTTGAAGTTAAACAAGACCTTAAAGTGATTAAAGTTAGGTTCTTTCCTCACTTTAGTTGCTCTGAGAAATAAAAATCAAACCAATTACACAGCAAAGTCAACGGAGATATGTGCCTTCAAATAAACAGACAAATAGTCTCACTATAATGTTTAACACTAAAACTTAAAACTGGTAAGACAGCCAAGGAGCAGAAGAGGCTAAGAGAAAATCTATAAAGATGAAAAGGCTATTTCCAATCACTAAATAGATTTCAACATTAAAATATAAAAGTCAACACTTGGGTGATTCGTATTTCTTTAAAAAACAACAACAACAACAACAAAAAAACAACCCTGGAACAAACATCCACAAGAACTATAGTTCCCTCAAAGTTGCCATTTTAAGAAGTCATCCACTTAGAATAATACTGCCAATACACAAAATGTAAAATAGGTTAAGTATCCCTGAGTAGCTCTTATCTAAAATGCTTGGGACCAAAAATGTTCTAATCCCAGATTTATTTTTGGATTTTGGAATATTTGCATTATATAAAATTTCTAGCTGAGGATCCCCAATCCAAAATGCCCCCATGAATATTTCCTTTTAGTGTCATGTTAGTGCTCAAAAAATTTCAGAATTGGGAGCACTTTATTTCAATTTTGGATTTTCAGATTTAGGGATACTCAGCTTGCATTAACTGCCCATTTAGAAAGGAAACTTCAACTTTTCCTCCACCAGATTTGCTGAACCACCATAGTCCTGAAACCTACTCTGAAAGGTACTGTTAAAACACTAAATTTTGGGGACTTCTATTTCCAGCAGTTGGCAGACTGTGTAGAGAAATTCCTCTTGGTATGAAATACCTATATATGCTAGGTAAAAGGAAAAAAAGAAAAAGAAAGAAGCAGCAGCAATAATCATACTGTAGAAGCTTGGAGAGGAAGTGCTACCATTTGCCCCAAATGCATCTGCTGATGTCTCTCGGGCTGAAAGGATTTCAAAGATAAGGTTGGAGCCTAAACCAGGTAGGAAGTCATCTACCAGTCTCCTCTTCTGCCCCCATCACATATATAAAGACAACCAAATCTTGAAAGGGCAACACCATTAAGGAGTGAAATAAAAGAAAAATCTTATCTCAAACTTGCCTATCTCAAGTCCTGGTTGGTCAGGAGAAGGAAAAAGGTCTCTTCAGAGAACTTCCAACTACAAACCCACTCTCTGGAGGGTTTAGGACTACAACTTGCACTATGAAGTAGGGCAGGCTTCAGTGTTAACCTAGTGGCTCAACATTATCATCAATCACCAAGGAACAGTTTCTCTCTCTACTCTATGATATACTATTCAGGAGTATTTGGGGGAGGGGGAGATTATCTGTCTAGATTATCATCCTGCCTCTAAATATTAACTCTAAGAATTAAATAATTATCTGTGTAACTTTACAGAAGTTACCTGACCTCTCTAGCCCTTAAAGTTTCTTCATTTTAAAAATCAGGACAATAGTGGTTATCTATGAGTTATTGGGAAGATTAAAACAGGTAATAAATCTATAAGGCTTAATTTCAGTAACTTATCATTATAAGAGGCATTATAAGAGACAGAGTAGAAACAAATTAATAAGAACATAAAAATTTTGAATAAGTAAAAGGAACCAAGAGAAAAAGCAAAAATACTGCCCGAGTGACTTTACACTCAGTAGGGTGGTATATACCATCTACCAATCAACACAGGGAAATCCCAAAAATGGGTCAAGTAAGTCTGTGCTTTTTTAAAGATATACTTCAAACAATGGTCAAAATATACCCTTATGGAAAAGAATGATTATACTATATTGTAATGAAAGAATTCTATGTTTTATCAACAACAGTTATAGAAAACATTTAGCAATATTTCTCGATTATCAGATGAGATCTTCTGTAAAGATTTAAGAAGTTGGCCCCAGAATCAAGCAAGAGAAATGGAGCAAAAATAAGAGAGCCTAAGAGTATATATATATATATATATATATATATATATATATATATATATATTTTTTTTTTTTTTTTTTTTTTTTTTTTTTAAAACACAGAGTCTCAAGCTGTTGCCCTGATTATAATGCCATGGCATTATCATAGCTCACAGCAACCTCCAACTCTTGGGCTCAAGTGATCCTCTTGCCTCAGTTTTTCTATTTTTAGTAGGTCTTGTACTCCTGAGCTCAAGTAATCTACCAGCCTCGGCCTCCCAGAGTGCTGGGATTATAGGTGTAAACCACCATGCCCGCTTCTTAGAGTGTATAATTCTTTAATAATGAGACTAAGAAACCGGACAAGAGGACACAAAATCTTGAAATTTAGTAGGAAAAGGCTCATGGGGAGCATTTAGAGAGGAGATGGTTCCAAACCTTTGTTCAATAGATAACAATTTTTATGGTCTGGAACAAAGGACAGAGAAGGGTACTAAGAATTCACAAGGTCACTCTGGGAGGCCAAAGTGGTAGGAACGCTTGAGCTCAGAAGATTTAGATTAGCCTGAGGAAAGCAAGACCTCCATCTCTTCTAAAAATAGAAAAATTAACTGAATATGGTGGTGGTGGGTACCTATAGTCCCAGCTACTAGGGAGGCTCACTGAAGCAAGAGGATTGCTCGAGCCCAGGAGTTTGAGGTTGCTGTGACCTACATTGAGGCCATTAACCCTCTAGCCCAGAGTAAGATTCTAGAAAAAAAAAGAAAGAAAGAAAGAAAGAAAGAAAGAAAGAAAGAAAGAAAGAAAGAAAGAAAGAAAGAAAGAAAGAAATAAGTTCATAAGGTAATATAACCTCAATAATTAAGTTCCTCACAGGTCAGAATCAGGAATAACAGAGTCAAGCAGATTTCATTAGCAAATCATTTGATAATGGGGTAGATTTAACCAGTTTGAAGACACACAGATTGATTTATAATAACTTTCAATAAATTCTGGAGATATATTAGGTTAAAGCTACTACGAGAGAGGTTTGTCAGACAAACCTGGACTTAAAGGGAGACCTAGCAATAAAGGAAAAGAGTTGGGACACATACACTGGCATATGGAGATGAAACCCAGGGATGAGGTCTTGGGAACTGTCCCAAATAATAATGCAGGCCATCCTTATTCACAAAGACACTTTCCAGAAGGGGAAGAATGGTCTTTAGGTCTTTAAGATCTTTATCAACACATTGTTTCACATACACAAGGTAACAAAACTCAGACTTGATTGCCAAAGTTTTCTAGAGCATTGCAACTCAAAAGCATAGCTCCTAAACCAGTAGCACTGGCATAACCTGATAACGTAAAAGAAATATTAAGTCTCAGGCCTCACCCCCCAGACCAACAGAATGAGCACCTGTATTTGAATAGATCCCGAGTGACTTTACACTCAGTAGGGTGGTATATATCACCTTTAATATGCATACATATTAAAGTTTGAGAAACTCTTTGCTGAAGGATACCAGAAAGTTGTAGTTTGTAAACATTCTGTCTCAACAAGTTTACGGTCTAGTTAGAGAAACTATCAAACAAATAGAAAAGATAAATGAGAATTAAGAACAAATAATACCATAATTAGTATAGTTATCATAGAATTGTTTTAACCCTATCCTTGATAATACATATGCAGACAATCTTTTAAAATTCCAGAATTCTGGTGGTTGTTGACATAAACAAGTTGCCCCCCAACTGAAGCCTTCAGACACAGAGAAAGTTACAGGTCTTTTCATAAAATTCTACTTCATTAACATAATAAAATAAAGTGCTTTTCCAAAGAAGGAAAGAAAACCACAGATATATGAGTTGCATGTCTGTTAGATATAGAAGTGCAGAATCATGTCTAATTTTTAAAGTGTTTTCATATGTTCCAAAGCAAAATCTCTACCATTTGTTAAAATAATGACCAAGTATGCCACCTGAGCACTTAAGCAAACGATTTCGTAAGACAAATATGACATTTCCAGAGAAAGAATTAATCAGAATCTTTTACCAGGTAGGGATTTACCTGTTAGACTGATCAGAAGATGGTCGTGGAGGCAGTGGTTCCACTGAAAATAATTCTTCACTGCCTTGCATAGCATCTATGCTAGTACTAGCCAGAGTAAACGGTGCAGTTGGGCGAGCAATCCCCATTCTGACAGGAACAATAAGTGACTCTGCTACATTGCACAATTCTTCTACAGCATAAGGTAGCAGTGCTTGGAATACACGTTTACATTTTCCAATTGGTTGTGGAATAAAGTTGCTAGAGCGAAAATACAGAAATCTTTTGTGAATCTTTTGATATATCTAATATTAGTATCACAAAAAATTGTGTGAAAAATGGTAACAAAGCCAAAATCAAAAAGAATGCCTTACTTCTTCTTTTTAGATGAAGCCATTTCCACACTAAGAATGACAAAAACTCTTGCTACTGAACGTAGAAACCTCATTGTCACAGCTATAGCTTCTTCTCTACGTCCAGGCGTATATTTGTTTTGGAGTTCTTTCACTAGAGTACCTAGCAGAGTATCTAAAAGCTTTAAAAAATTGCAATCACACCATTAATGTTAAGATATTTTATAAGATGTTTAGACATTCATAAAGTAAAATGTTCTAACATGTTTTCAGTATTAACATTTCATAATAAAATCTCAAAATAAATTTAACCAAAATATTTACAAGGTCAGTGATTAAATTTATTTGATGCACCTAACACTCCGCCTGACATTTAGTGGGGTCCCAAATGCATGATTTCTTTTTTGTCTGTCCCATAGTCTTATGTGCATCAATTAATATTTAGAAAACAATATCAAATACATCAATATATTTTACTCCCTATAGGGTACGTAACAAAACAGGAAGTAGATTCAAATATTTATGTTAATAAATTCATAATCCTATCTCTCTCACTGAACCATCATTGCTTGCTGGTCTCTTTTCTATGCATGTTTATCATACAGATAGTAATGACAGAGAACAACAAATTTCATAGTCTTTTTTTATTCTTGGAAGATTGCTTATAACAACTTTTACTTTTAAATTGCTTTATTTTAAACCCATATATTTCAGCAAGTGGTAAGCTATAATTTGATTTAACAGTCCGCTACTTTGGGGCACTTTTTATTTTTCATTATTCTGGGACATTATCTTTCTCATACTGTAAATTATTTCTTTATGACAAGTTCTTAGGACACTGGTATTTTTATGGTACATAATACTGAGTTGTTTTCCAAAGAGAAACAAATGCAATGCCACTACATCAATGTCTTATGATTTAAATTCTTTTTTAATTTCCCAGCAAAAAAAGTGTACTTAAAACACATACTTTTTTTATACTTGTAACAAACATTCAAAGAACTTACCAAAATATCTGCTGTACACTTGACTATAAGGCAATGAGTGAAACAGTCCAGCCGAATTGTGCCACTTTGCTGATTGAGGTATACTTGCTCTTCTGGCAAAAGATGGCCTATCCTACTGCTGGCACTAAGACTTAAGGGGATAGGAAAGACACTGTAAAAAGCCTATACAAACATGGGAAATACATAACTCTAAAAATGTTTTAATGAATACATACGGGTCTTTATTCTCCTGTGACCCAAACATAATCATAGATTTCAAGGCATTCCAATCCTGTAGGACACGCTCCAATGCAAGCTGGGCAAATCTTGGAGGCTCTAAGTCATGATCAGGCATGTCTGAATCTAAAATGAAAAAGACATCATAAGTAAGACAAAAATAAAACATACCAATTTTCATAAATGTCAAGTTTACTTACCTTCAGGACTAGCTGTCTTTCGGTTACGATCTTCCCTGATTCGAGGTGGCCTGTACTGACAATGCTCCACAGTCTGCCTTGCCACTGTCTGCACTAAAAACAGTAAGAGGTGCTCTCCCCTGCAAAACAGAACATTGTTATAAGCAGGGGGAAGGGATACTCAGATGTGCTATGCTCTTTCAATTTAACTTATTTTACATCCTCAAAATCCTACTTGCCTACTGTTTGGCAGAGTGACCAGATTAGTAGCAGTGAGCAGGCGATAAAGTAGATCAAGACGAGCAGATTTCTGTCCAGCAATTAGGGTTTTACATTTACATTTCTCCCAACAATCACAGTAGGCTGTTGGTGATGTCCGTTTGAGTCTGTAAAGAATTCATACGTAAGTACAAAAACAAATTCTAAAACAAAGTTCTACATACTGACACTATGGAGGCATAATTCATTGGAACCAGACAGAATCCTTGTTAACTACTAAATGCAAAATATAATAATTAAAGCCTTCATAATAAGCAGGATTAGTGACATAAAGTCTATAAACCAACATGAAATTCCATGAGAAGAGGCACCCTCTAATGAACTGGGTATAGTCATGTTTGGAATGTCTTCTCCATAGTCCTGATTCAGATCAAGTGGTCTTCCTACATGCATCTAACAAACCCCATAATCCTGAATGGGTGTCCTCTGACAAGACTGTGAAAACTAACAGGACAAAGATTGTCTTATTTATCATGATGCATCTAGTGTAGTGAGTACATTTAGTAAATAATTAGTAATAAATTACCACACTTATTTGGATACCTAAAGACAAAATTCTTTTAACAAAAACTATAAATAAGCATCAGTAGCTATTAAAATATTATACTTGTCATAAATACTTATTTTAAGGGAGAAGAGATTTTTTTTTTTTTTTTTTTTTTTTTGCAGTTTTTGGCCAGGGCTGGGTTTGAGCCCACCACCTCTGACATATGGGGCTGGCGCCCTACTCCTTTGAGCCACAGGCACCACCAAGAGATGGTTTTCATATGCCAATTCTGTATTACCTATAAGAACTGCACATCTATAGCCATTTATAGCTGGTGTCCCTGTTGATAATCCTCAGGAACTGTAGATAATACATATTAGCGTTAGGGCATTTTATTGCTTCTTAGGTCTGTAAAAACTAATAGAACTAGCTGTGGTAACCCTACTGCTGATTGAAAGATTAGTGTATTTAGTTTAAGAAGTAAATAAAGCACAGTCCAGACATTCACCATGATTGGGCTTAATGCCTATGGCAATTTTCTTCTAGTAGTCCCTACTACAGGCATCCCAAGACACAAGATAGAAAGATTCTACAGACAAATTTCCCCAAACACTAATCTAATACGAATCTCAATATCTCATCATATATTCCTTAGAACACTGTCCAATTTTGATTTAAGGAGGGATTTGTTAGAACTAGCAGAAGGCAGACATTTCACAGTACATTCTAAATCAAGAACCAGAACTTTATACATAGACTGATTTAAAAAGAGAAATTTAACCTCAAGCTTCTTGAACTATGCAACAATTAAATATATGACTTGGTACAGATTACTTGCATAAAGCAATATAAATCTAAACAGTTTATAAGATTAAAATAAAGAAAACCAGAATTATACTCACTTGCAATCATGACCTTTATGACAAACTCTTGCACATTCCGTACAACAACAAAGTGACTCCAGCAGGCCACAAGTTCGACACTCAAAAATATCCTAAAATTAAGAGTGTACTTTAAAAAGAATAATTACATGTATGCCTCATCATAAAATTATTTCTAGTATTTTCTAAAACAATTCAATATCCACATAAGACTAAAATATGCTCTAGAAAACAAGGAATATATTCTATAATATTATGCAAATGAAAAATCAAATATTACCATTAGGATGAAAATAATTTATATCACTTCCCAAAAAGCATTACAGTCGTAAAATCTGTATCAAGACTTGTGGATCAGATTATACTACACAGTGAAGGTTTCTAATTTACATAATATAATATATATTTTTAGCAATTAGCTCTTTTGCCTCATTTCAAAATTAATTTTCCTTGGAGGATTTTATAATTAGAGTAGGAAAAATAAATATTACTTACAATTCCAAAGCTGAAAACTAAAGTTTAGTGACAGTCACAGGGTAAAAAAGAAAACATGAAGATAGCATAAATATGGGCAAATATAAAATAACTTACTTGGTTAATGTGCTCTGCTCCCGTCCATGTGAAACTGCAGGTATCATTACAACATAAGACATATAAAGGAGAGTCATCAGGGTTGGTACCTGATGGGCAAACCATTCCCATAAATACATCTTCTTCTTTTTCACTTGAAGATACCTCAGCTAAAAAGATTAAGAATATAGTAATATTATCTATCAGGAAAAGACTTAGTTAATTAGCCACCTAATATTTTCTTTAAATGGAAAAGACTTAACACATATGCAGTACAAATCAGAAATTGTGTATTACTTTAAACATTGATATATAATGTCAGCATGCCAGGAAATTCAATTAATTTTGGTACAAAGTACAGCAAAATGTAATTGTATTATACCAAACCACATATTATGATAATACAAACACACTGTATACATCAGTCATTGGAATTCTTAGGTCTGTGTCAAACAAAACTCTAATCCTGGCCAGATGCATGATTCACATCTGTAATCCTAGCACTCTGAGGCTGACGCAGGAGGACTACTTGAGCTCAGGAGTTCAGGAACAGCCTGAGCAAAAGTGAGACTCCCCACTCTAAAACTAAAAAAATTAGCTGGACATTGTGGCAGGTGCCTCCAGCTACGAGGAGGCTAAGGTAGGAGGATTGCTTGAACCCAGGAGTTTGAGGTTACTGTGAGCTAGGCTGATGCCACAGCACTCTAGTCTGGGCAACACAGTAAGACTGTTTCAAGGGAGGGAGGTGACCCCCTCAAGACTCGTTCTATTTAGCAAATTATGGACCATCTCATAAATTATTTATCACCAGTAGTTTTAAAAAAGGTAACTTCTTTAATCTTTTAAAGTCTAGATGGCAAGAATTCATGTTCTTAATGCCTTCTATTAAGCAGGAACTCTAAGTCAGAAGTAATGACAAAAAAGACATCTGCCTCTTTCGTCTATAAACTTTTATCACTACCACCAATTAAGCACTGACATGTTTTATCAGTAATCCATATGTTTTTTCAAAACATTTTACACTACCCATTATAGAATTCTTTTTAAAGTCAAGAAATTTATAGCAGATGGTTTTTGTTTTGCTTTTTTTTTGGCCGGGACTGGGTTTGAACCCGCCACTTCCAGCATATGGGGCCGGCACCCTACTCTTGAGCCACAGGCACTGCCCAACAGCTGGTTGTTGATAGTAAGTTGGAAGATACAATACCTTGTATCTTGAACTTTTCATGAGCAAAGCTTTTTTCTCATGAACTTTTCATGAGAAAAGCTTTTTTCTCATGAACTTTTCATGAGAAAACTTCACATGAATTTTATAGACACATAAGAATTACCTTGATAATTTCCAATTATATCATTTATACACAGAAATTAGCTTTGAATAAATATGATATGTACAGAAGATAATCTATTCAAATTGAAAATAAGTAAATCATTTAAAACCTGAAATAAATTACCTTTTGCAATTTTCTGAGCTGTTTCTAAGATGGTAATTGCAGCAGGATAAGCTCGGCCACTTACAGCTGACATAAATGGGGTCATCCCTCTTGCATCCCTAAAATGAGAAAAATTGTACATAGAAACATTAAATACTAATTGCTTTCCTTTTAAATTATAAATATTCATGATGAAATAAATGAATGCTATTTCAGTCACAGAGTGACTATTTGTTGATCTTTTAAACATATAAATGTATTTCCTAATAAGCTAACATAATAGTTGGTCTGTATTCATTTACTAATGCTATGTGATATTAAGAGGTCCTCTTTCCCTATGCTTGATTCCAGTAAATTCTTTTAAATTCACATAATCATCCATACATTGAAAGAAGATCAACAGTAAAAGTTAAGCTTAGCTATTATCTGCACATGAAAAGTATATTAAATCTTCTTACTTCGCAGAGAGGAGTTCTCGTAGATAGGGTTGTAGAACCACACTGTCACATAACAATTTTAATATAAAATGAGCATTTGCCTTTCGATCCTTGGATTCTACTACAGAAGGCTCTGTGGAAGGACCTGTAATTAAGTAGATCCACTTGTTACCAAAACAATAGTAAATGAAACAGACTAAATAAATATTTGGGAATAATATACCAGACATACATTAAATTAACCACCAGAAAAATATTCTAGCATTAGTAATAAATATACTTTATTACAAAGAATTTAAACACATTAACACATTTTACAAATCTCAACTGATTTCTAAATATACATACATACACACTACACATTTTCACAGAAATATAGAAGATAATTCAGAGAATTAGATGCTTTTTTTAAAAAAATAGTCTCCTTGAGATTAAGTTTGGATCTGTAGAATCCTATAACCAATATATGGCCCTTTTTTCTTCCAAATGCCTACACAGACAAAATAGTACAGATTCTCACCTGGGATAGTGGAGGTGCTTGGTCCTTGACCAGTGCCAGTTGCTGCTGTGGTAAGAGATCCCACAGCAGGGGCCAGGATAAAATCAATGTCACCATCTTTCAGTAAACAGAACAGCAGGATGTACATCATTATTGGCAACACATCCCTAACATGTTCTCTTAACTGGCCTTAAAACTTTTCTCTGCAAGCCAAAAATCAAACTGAACAGAGGTTTAAGTGAAAACTTCTTTTCCAAACTATAAGAGAAGGAATCTACTAGACAAATCATTGACTTATCTTGACTAATAAAGGGACTATCGAGATTCTGACCAATACAGAAGTAAATATTTGACTAAAAGAGTGGTACCTAATAAGAGTTTCTATAAGTTTATTTATTTATTTGCAGTTGTTTTTTTTTTTTTAAATTCCAGGGCTGGGCTTGAACCCGCCACCTCTGGCATATGGGGCTGGCGCCCTACTCCTTTGAGCCACAGGTGCTGCCCAAGTTTAATTTTTAAAATACAAACCCGTTAGAATCTCAGATCAAATTTTTATAACTAAATTAGTTAAAATACTCATCGTGCCTTCAAATATTTTAAATTTCTAAATATCCCGTTAGAATGTTCAATTTCTTTTCCCATGACCTTGTCTTTTTGTAAATACCACATAAAAGTAAATAACAGATCTTACCAGGATCCATCGCAGGAGGGTCAGGAACCCAACTAGGGGGGGCTATAGGGGGTGAAACTGGATCCTGGTGGTCACTGGATGAAGCTCCAGCTTCATGTCTACCCAAACCAGCTGCTCTCAATGAACGTCTCATCATTTCCCGTAATCTCAAACTAAAAGAACATGGACAAAATCAGTGTTCATTACCATGTCTAAATGTAATGAAAAGGTGTATAGAACTTCTCATCTGAAATCAAAGCATGTTCTACAAAGGAAACACTCCGGGCAAGGGATGTGAAGTACAAATGCCAATTCTGGAATTACAGAATAAATCAGTGAGGGATAGAGATGAAAGTGGGGGCTTCTAGTGCCCCACTCAGAACTAAAACCACTATATTAAGCTCCCACACAAACTTAAAACACAGGGAACAAAAGATGCGGTGCAGTTAAGATTAGAAATAATCTTTCATATAGTTAAATGATCAGCTAAACAGTAAAACAAAAAATTTTTCTGTCCCCTGTTTATAATCAGTAAGAATAAGCTTAATAATAGACAGCAAACCTACTGATTAGCACAAAACCAATATTGTTCACCTACTAAATCCCTTTTCTGTGATCTCAAAAGTAATTGAACTAATATCCACACAATAAGTAGTTTGAAAACAAAGACCAATTTAGATTTATTTTCGTACAAAAAAAAATTTGTAACAGTACAACTTGCATCCCAATGAAATTAATGAAACTTAGAGTTTGTAAAATATGTTGTTAGATTAATATCTGGGCGTGATTTTTTTCTCCTGCTATAAAAAAATACTGTACAGGTGTACACATCACTAAAAAGAAAAATAAAATAATCATAAACACAGAATTTTTAAGGGGAATTGGTAACTAGCTATACAAAAATTTATACTTTACCTTTGAATAAGATCTTACAAAGGCTACAAAATGCATACATTTAGAACTAACAATGATTTAAGAGAGAGCACAAAAAGCAAATCCCTCAGCCACAATTTTAAAACTTCTAAGTGGATAAAAAGTAAAAACTCCATTTTAAGGGCCAAACAACACACAGGGACTTCATTCTCCCATGTAGAATCACTACCAAAGACATGAATGTGAAAGACCTAACACCTTACTACTAAGTAACCATAATAAATCTAAAAATAAGTAAATGTTTAAGTTTTATTAATGTTTGAATCTCTAACTGCAATTACTTAATTGGAAGATAAAGTGTTTTACCATATCAATACATTTTTAATTTTATAAGGAAATTTGTTTTGAGACAGAGTCTCACTGTCGCCCTCAGTAGAGTGCTATGATGTCACAGCTCACAGCAACCTATAACTCGTGGGCTTACGTGATTCTCTTGCCTTAGCCTCCCAAACAGCTGAGACTACAGGTGCCCACAACAACGTCCAGCTATTTTCCTGTTACAGTTGTCATTATTCTTCAGCTGGCCTGGGCAAGCTCAAACGCACCAGCCTTGGTGCATGTGGCTGGCTCACTAACCACTGTGCTACAGGCACCACGCCAAGGCAATTTTTCTAAGCATTCATAATAATTACTTTAGAGGCTACTTTCAGGAACATATCTATTTTATAAGGCTTACATATGATGTACTTTTGGAATAAAAAACACTCTTTGGAAGATTCTGCAAAGTAAGATTTAATGTGTCAAATAATATATTTGCTATTATAGCATTTACTATTTAAAAAAATACCTACAGTTAATTCTTTTATAGTATCAATGTCTTCTTTTTTCCCAATTTAGAAATCTGAATTTAAGAGTCTTTATAATATGGAAGGGAGCATGGCACAAGAATTATTGCAGTCAAAGTCACTTTCCTGTCCAAAGACATTACCCAGAGGAAAGGCAGAATCCTTACCAGTAACAGCACACACCGTGGTGACTGTTCACACTGTGATGCTCCTATACAATTTTAATTAAGCTTGACACACACATTTGGTATTCTAACGTGTCGTACTCAAAGTACAGAGAAAAAAAAAATCAGCAATATTTGGGAGGTACTGTAAATAACCTGAAAATAAATGCATATTTTGGCCTTCTCAAGAAGAATGCTTACACCAGGGTCACAAACTCAATGCCTAATGGGTCAGAAAGGTAAAATAAATGAGTAAAGGGCAGTTAGGTGTAAGAAATAGGGAGTAGTGGTAAACTAAAGGCATACATGCTCATCTAAAGGCATTCAAATTAAAAAAAAAAAAAAAAATTGACATTGCACAGGCCAAACAAAACATATGTGGGCTATTCCCCAACCACTAGCTTAGAGTAGATTAAGGATAAATGAAGATAAGTTGAGACCATAGTCTCATCTTGAACTTGCAAACTCCCAACTTTGTTGTTGTGATGTAGTCAATTCAATATTTAATGAGGGGGGTCAATCCTTGTCATTTTTTAAAATTGTCCTTAACCTTTTTTCTTCATTAGTTCTTGGGAATATTTTTAAGTACAATGCCCAGCTCCTCATATAGATTCTTAAAAAACAAAAAAACAAAAAACAAAAAAAGAAAATTATTCTTCAAGATGCTGTACACAATTCATGAAGATTCACCTGTATCCTCAGTGGCTGAGGACAATACTGAGGAGATACCACCTTGGCTGCTAAGTTTCAGAGTTTTGACATTTCTTCGTATAGGCTTGCCTGTAGTCATCGTATTTTCTGACAATATGGAAGAATTCAAGGATGATGTAATTTCCTCATTGTTAGCACGTTATATCCATGCTACAGAAGCCTTAGAATCCAGTCATGTTCAAACATAACACTGTGACAAAAAAGCGAAGGTCATGTGTCTTCCAGATTAACAACCTCTAGAGTACATACACCTGCAATCAGATGCATCAATCAAGCTTTCCACTAAATCTGCCCTTTGTACTCAGGAACTATTGAGTCACATAATAAAACTTCTGAGTCAAATCATCATCTGAAGGCATTTAACAGTACTCCATTCAATATTGAAATTGCATCAGTTTGAGCTTACAGCTCATGAATCCCAGCCTGCATACTCATCAAGGGGCATCGCCTAGAAAATCCATTGTAGGCTAGAGGAGGGTTTCACTTCAATGAAGCAGAGTCTGTGGACTTCCTACTGCCCGGCGTGGATAATAAGACTCCTGTGCTTTCATCTGTTCAACCGGCAGCCCTGAGTTTGAACTGGTTAAGAGCACTGCAGTGAAATCTTCGGCAAATTCCTCAAAGGAGCTTACTCTGCAAATTATTTCTGTGAGCAACACATCACCCACTCTTGAAGCTCCTTTTAGTCTTTGCCTTCAAAATAATCCTTACAAGAAAAAAAGATGGCAGCACTGGCATTGGACCAACCATATCAGAGTCCAACTTGATTTGTACCTGTAATTTCCCTGAGGAAATGAAATACCTGAAATAATTCAGACACTAATTTCTTCATGAAGAATTTAAGTTGCTTTCCACTTTAGACCAAACACTCTGACTAGTGTAGTCCTAAATAAATAAACTAGTGATAATTTCCATTTTGAATAGTCTATGTAATGCTTTTGTACTGTTTTAAATTATAATTTGGTCACCCACAAATAGTTTTGGATAAATCTCACTTCAGTATGTTTTTAAGCCCGGGAAGCTACCAAGGTGGTAGACTTCCTGGTGCCAATTGAAAAATAAGCATTTTTAAATGGATAAATATGTAATAGGCTAGTAGAGTCTTCATTTTAAATAGACTTTACAACCTATCACTTTAGCACACAATGAGCAGTGCTTCCATTAATAATTTGTCAGTAACCAAGAATTTTGGTTCCTTATATGTAAAATAAATGTTCTTTTCATACAGAAAGAAAACTGTATACTGAATTCTTTATATTCATCATCTAGTCAAATATCTAGCAATTTTTAATGTGTTATAAAGGTTTGTCCATCTCACAACTCAGAAAGCCTGAAAATTTAAATTCATGATATACATTCGTGATATACATCAGCCTTTTATTTCTTTCCAGATTAAAATATCTGAGAAACTGATCTAAATAAGCAATCTGAAAATAGAAGATTGAGATTGTTTCAATTATTGTATTAATTGTTCTCCAGCTAAAGAAAATAACTTCCTAGGAAGAAAGTGATGGATTTAGAACATCTCAAATTTATAGTGTGTCCTAAATTCTATTGTTCTATACTTTAGATTTACTACGTATTTTTTCCCCTGGGTGTTACTGGGAAGAACAAACAAAACAAAAAAGGACCCACCAATTCATGTATATGACAGGTAAAAGATACACTGCTTTCTGTACTTGGTTGTTTTTTTCCTCCAATTAAACATTCCTGGTAAAAAGCACATTACCTTCGGCTACTTGATGATCCAGCCCGATTACCTGGGCCATTACTTGAAACAACTGATATTGCATTTGCAATGGCCTCAACAGCAGAAAGCCTTTCTGCAAATGTATTCCTTTCAGACCGCTCTGCTTCTGAAACGTAAGAGAAAAATTTAAATCAACCAAAACTTCAAAAATAATATATTGAGTATGTGCCAATAAATACTAACTGCTATATGTTGAGTGCTCTAATTTATACACTAGATAACCAATTGCTTAATTTTCCCCCTTAAGGCAATAAGCATTTAAGACAGATTGAACTATGACCTTTAATATGTCATTTGTTTCCTTATCTACTTCTCAACCCCTAAAGGTCAAAAATGAGGTCATTAGTAAGTTGACTGAAATTTAGCTTTCACTACCAAGAAAGAAAAAGAGCCATTTATCAGTATGTCAGTCTTAGTTTATATCATTACTTATAATCCTTTTAGTGATTGGATGATAATGACATAAAGGTCAGAAACCTGCAAATCACTACTCAAAGCTGTAGCCACCAGATTATCAACAGCAGAATTCAAAATAAAGAAAAACATTGTGAATTACACAGTTGTACTTTAGAGTTTCAGTTTCTGCCTTCATTTAGCCAATTAAAAACATTATGGGGGAAAAAAGCTTACTTTCCAAAAACATCCAACAACTCACTAAGTGATTTTTCTTGTCTATAGTCTAAGAATTGGAATAAAAATTGCAACAATATAACTTGGCTTAACTTACTAAATAATTCCCATAGTAATAAAAATAAGTAACGACCATTTTGTATTGCATATCCATTTTGTATGTATCATACAGAATATTATTAAATAAAAACTAACTGATGAAAATTTTATTTGCTTTGTGTTACATACCCTATTTTTACCTTCTGAAAAAGAAACTCCAAGATTTTACAAAACCAAGTAAAAAGGAACACATATATCAATTCTTTATAGTGATTTGCTTTTCTTTCCTTTAACAACATATTTTCAAATCTGCCTAAAACTGCTCTTTATATACTTGGTAATAGCTCTTAATCTCACCCTCTTCTTCTTTAGTTTCTTTATTGCTGGTTGGAAAGCAGACTGATACACAAGCATGCAAAATATTTCGATTTCCATCACATCTGTGGCTGATGAATGTCTGTAGCATCTGTAGGTTCTGCTCTAAAACAACCGCTTGCTCAAGATTCATAAGATACTGTCGACAGGCCTCATAGTCACAGCGCAGAATGTGTTGCATTAAGGTTTGTTTCTATGCTCAGACAAATCAGGGGAAAAAAGCTTCAATGAATTTGAATAGCCTATTACTTATGTCAAAAATTTCTCAGGGCTGAAACAATAACATATAAACAAATCTGCAAATAAGTAGAGACGATTTCAAGTGGCCTGCAAAAGTACTACAACTTGGGGGTACCTTTAAGCAGAGCATACAATTGATAGGAATAGAAATGGGCATGCAAACTTCTACAACAGACCAGAGAATATCTTTACCTTTCGCAACTAACTCGACCCTTTGTAGGGGAAACGCAGCCTCATGTAATGAATAAACAAATAGGAATGGCTGGATTTGGTACACAGACTAGTTTGCCAGTCTATGATTTACATTATATAACTATCAAATTGGAACCCTATTGTTAACCAGTCACACAAAAGGTGTTAATTCTATTCCACCTCTTATGCTCACACTCTCTTAAGCTGTTAAAGGTTATATTACACTGTGGTATATAAAAAATAAAATCTGTAGCTCTCCTGGAATCATGACAGGTATAATTCTAAAAGGTGATTACTAATGTACTTAATTGTCAAAGATATGGTTGTACTGATAAGTATTCATAGAACATTATCATTAACTATCTGACAAAACAGCATGAATACCAAGAAGTTCAAATGTACTTCTTTCAGAATGGAAAATGACAGTTTTAGAATATTTAATGGCCTAATATATAAAGTTTTCATTTTATAAAACAGATCTGTCCATTTTAACTACAACTAGGAACTTTAAAAAAGCAGATGGGAGAAGAGTACATTGGGGAACAAAGGGGAAAAAACTGCATTTGAACCACTTGTCCCCTTCCCCAAAACTGCCTAAATAAACTCTCCTCTCCCCCAAATGTTATGAGAAGGAGGTTAAAATTGGGGTTACAAAAGTGTCCATACAACAAAATATATCTAGGCCAGACAAAGTGGCTCACGTCTGTAATACTAGCCCTTTGGAAGCCTGAGGCAGGAGGACTGCTTGAGGCTAGTAGTTTGAGACTAGCCTGAACAAGAGTAAGGTCTCATCTCTACAAAAAATTGAAAAATTAGGTATGGGATATAGTCCCAGCTACTTGAGAGGCTGGGGCAGGAGGACCACTTGAGCCTAGGAGTTTGAGGTTGCAGTAAGCTATGACAACACCAGCATTCCCCAGCCTAGGCAACAGGGGTAGACCCTGTCTCAAAAAGCGGGGGGAAAAAAGAAAAGAAAATACATTTAAACAATAATTTTCAGTACCTACTACGGGTGAAACAGGCCACTTTGATGTGGAACTCACTGTGGCTCTGAGGTGATCCCATCAATAGAAAGCTCCAGTTCATGAGGTGGGCTACCTAACACTGAACTTGCCAATGTGTGAGGAAATTTATACACTAATCAATATATTATGGTAGTGTATCAAAGTCTTTCTAAAGGACAAAAAGCACAATACTTTCAGAGGCAACTAAAATCGAGATATTCTGCTTTACACTGCTATAAAACATAGACTATTTCCAAGCAAATAGCCAGGCACTGGGTTAGAAGTAGCTACTCTACATGAAGGTTTCCTCTTCAGCCTGCTGAACTCTATGTACTTAAATAAACTCTTGCCCTGAGGTATCAGTATCAAACTTAGCTTAGTATTGCAAAGAAAAAAAGTTCATTTCACACCACTGTATATGTTGTATCTGTCACTTATTCCAATAGCAAAGGACAGAGAGTTCAGTAAAAATAATTTCTTGTGGCTCTATTACGCATCAAGCGCTAGTTACTGAAGTACAAAGATAAAAGACACACTTTATCCCTACCAGTGGGATAATGGCATATTTTATCTCTACCCCTGAGATCCTGACAAAGTATAGGAGTTACAGAATCAAATGCCTACATTTGAAGTAATACAAATAAGCGAAGGATGGTGTCTTGTGGTATTATATAACAGAAGTTATATAATAAATGGCAACACATGGACTCGGGACAACAAATTAAAAGCAGCAGGACTGCAATGATTTGGAAGGACCACATATAGGCTTTAAAAGAGGCAGGCAAATGTTTCTGGGATGTACATTATGGGGCCAAATTTTATCTGATTTTTTTTTTTAAGAACTGAAAAACTGGATTTTAAATACAAAGTGGATATAAAGTTCATATATAATTTACTATGTTAAACTATTTACCCTATATAAATGCTGTGTGATTTTTAAATGTTGGCAACCAACCAAGAATTTTAAAACTATATGAAGTTTATTTCTAGGGGTCAAGTGCAGGCCACAGCTACCTTATCACCACCCCTTATAGTTTGAAACCACTAGTCTAGTAAGTTACAATGAAAGCTGAAGTGAGAATGAGTCTGTGTTTCTAAATAAAGCTTACAGGCAGCTTTCAGGAGCACCTGAATTCAGTCTATTTTAAATGTAGTTCTAAAAAAGTTTGCTTATCACCTCCAACCTAAAGAGGGGCGGGGGTAATTAAGCTCCCATGTTGAGCTCTATTTCCATCCTTTAAAGGAAAACTCTAGTTCCTCGTCTTCTGTTTTGTCCTTAGTATACTCTAATTTAAAGTTTTAATTCCTACTCTCAACAATGACCTACATGGAGCTATATTCAATAGTTAATATTCATATCACTTTACTTACCTATGGCCTCATTTGACACAGCAGATCACTGCATCCTGCTCAACACATGCTCTTCACCTGGCTACCAGGACACAATGTTCTTTCCTCTATGCTGGTTCTTCTTATCACCCTGGCTTTTAAATGCTGAACTATTCTCATGGCTCAGTCCTTGGACCTTCTCTCTTCTTGACAACTTTGATGATTTATTCAGCGTAATTCCTTTAAGTAACAACTCTCAAGCATATTTCTCCAGTGCGGTCCTCCCCTTGTCTTCTGACATCTAACTTTCTACTCACCATCTCCTGGGTATCTACCAGACTTAAACTTCCCATGTCTAAAACTAAACTCCTGATATTATCCCCTATACTTCTTGAATCTTCTTTGTACATATAATAGTCTTTAAGTCAATAAATGAAACTTCATTCTTCAAAAACCTTTCACCCTCTTTCTTCTTCTGTTAGATACTCTACACTTAGCAAACAGCAATCCTGTTAGTTTTACCTTAAAAATAGATCGAATACAGCCATGCACTACATAATGACATTTTGGTCAACAACAGACTGTACATGAGACAGTGGTCCCATAAGATTATAATGGCAATAAAATATTTCTAAAACCCAATGACTTCACATCTGTTGTAACATCACAGCACAATACACTGCTCATGCCATAGCACATATACCGTATATACTCGAGTATAAGCCGAGTTTTTTCCGGCACAAAATTTGTGCCGAAAAACCGAACTTGGCACAAAAAAACTCGGCTTATACTGGAGTGTATACAGTAATTATGTACAGAACATTATACTTGATAATGACAAAAAAACTATTACTGTACTTTTTTAGAGTATACTTCTAATAGCCTCAAGCAGGTCCTTCAGGAGATAATACAGAAGGTATGTTTTCATAGAAGATGATAGCTCAATGTACATTAAGCCCCTGATGTTCCCCTGATGGGATGAGATGTAGGGGTGGAAGTCAGTGACACTGATGATACTGACTGTGGAGGCCTGACCTAGTACGTGTGTTTGTGTCTTAGTTTTTAACAAAAAAATTTTTAACTGGAAAAAAACAAGTTTAAAAATTTTTTAAAAAGCTTATAGAGTAAGAACATAAAGGAAATATTTTTTGTACAGCTGTACAGTGTGTTCGTGTTTTAAGCTAAGTATTATTTAATTAAAAATTAAATTTAGTGTAAAGTATCTATAAAGTCTATTACAGTGTACAGTAAGGTCCTAGGCCTTACCACCTTACCATTTAACTCACTACTCACTCACCCAAAGCAAAGTCCAGTGTTGCAAGATCTATTCATAGCAAGTGCCCTATATCAGAGTATCTTTTAAAATATATTTTCTATCATATTTTTACTATAATTTTTCTATGTTTACATAGGCTTAGAACAGAAATACTTATCATTGTTACAAATTCCTTCAGTATCCAGCACTGTAACATGCTATATACAGGTTTATAGTCTAAAAGTCACAAGTTTTAACATATAGCCTATGTGTGCAATAAACTATACCATCTAGGTTTAAAGGCACAATCTATGTTGTTCACATGATAGCAAAAAAATCACATAAAACATTTCTCAGACAGTACCCCATCATGAAACAAGTCATGACTAATTCTTTAGAAGTTAGTCACTTTTCCCTCATAACTCTACCTCCTGGGCTAAGTCACTACCATTCCCACCTAGATTGTTCTAACAGCCTCCTAATGGCTCTCCCTACTTCCACCCTGCCACATAAGTACTGTCCAACACATCAAAAATGGTCATTTTAAAATTTAAGTCAAATCAGGTCAATATTGACTGGAACTGTTCCAACAGCTTCCAATACACTGCCTCCACATCCAACAAAATACCCACAACAAACCATAACACATTCAAAATGCCTCCTCTTCTCTTATTCTTTTTATTCCTATACTTCTTTACCATCAAGCACATCTAGAGCAAAGGCTTTATTAACTTTCCTTTCATTGCTAATATCCAGTTACCTAGCTTTATGGTTTCTACTTCCTTAAGAGGTCTCAAATCCCTCTGCTCTTGCTTATTTCTAAGAGTTCGAGTTTACTTTGTTTCTAACCTGCATTAGAAACAGGTTACTTCTGTTTCTAACCTGCATTAGAAACAGGTTACTGCATTAACCTATTCTGATTTCTAAACTTCTGTTCTCCACCAACTGCTTTCTAAAAACCTATCCTTCACTATTAATCCTTTTTACAAAATCTGATCATGTCATTTGCCAGCTTAAATCCATCTCTAGCTACTTTTCAGGGAAAATTTAGGCCCCTTAGGTTAGCACACAAGGCACACTAATGCCTCTCTACAGACTTATCAGTTGATCCATATGATTCCTACCTTCATATCAAAAGATGTACACATTCTCCCAGTATATTAATAAGATTCACAAATGTTGCTCTTGGTGTCTGGTATAATACCTCCCACCCTCATCCCTGTGTCATTCAAAACTCTGTCCAAGTATCACTTCCTCAGAGAAGTGATTTTGTATACAGTCTGATTTACATCTCTCCTCATTGTACTTCCACACCATTGAAAGCACCTCTCCCTTAAATTATACCATAATCACTGATTTACTTGCATCTGTTGTCCTAATTAACTTAGCTATTAGCTCTTGTAGGGAAGAAAGCAGCAATAAATGATCTTTTCAAGATTGTCTCCCTAGATTTTAGCAGTGTTTTCTATATTAAAAAGCTAAGTAGCTTCGAAACTCAATTACCTCTACAGCCATGATAATAATAGCAGCTTTCTTTTTGATTGTTGAATTGGCAGGAAGATTTATTAAAGAATGCACACCCATTCCAAGACTACTAATAGGTGGAAGATCAAGCCAGTCAGGATCTCTTATTCCTCCCATACAATCTTTGGCCATTGGGTAGATAGTACCATTTCCATCTCGAAGAATAATAGGAGACTCCTGTAATAGAGAGAAAACAATACAGCGTGACTCCTACTCAAAAATGTATCTCTGATTTTTACAATAGGTATAATTTATTTTCAATTTAGATATTAGTAATATGATCAAATAAAAAACAGTGTACTAATAAAAAACCAGAGCCAGACCCTAAACTTCACAAAAATATAACATTCTTCAAAAGTAAAAATGAGCCTCTACCTGTCCAGCAGTGAAAATGGCTACATTCCTCTCATTCTGACCAAGGAAAGCAATGCTGCTTGTAGGAAAATTATTTTCCTGTTCTGCTTTTCCTGTAGCTAGATCAAAGATACAGTACCGTACCCAATTTCCAGTCTTCAAAACAGCATGCACACCTTCAGAAGCACATAAAGAAAAGAAAAACTGTTATACATATTTAATTGTCTACCAAATTTTGACATCTAAGGACATATCTGTAAATCAATTCAAACATCCATTTTATTCCCTAATGTTACACAAAGGGAACCAAAACAATGGCCAACGCCTCAAACCATTTTACCCTATTCCCATTTACTGCACAAGTATTAACAGGATATAAAATATGCCAGCTGAAAAAAATTATAAAATCTTTACCTTTGGAATCCACATTCACTGCTAATATCTCTGTTTTTTCAGGTATACAAAGCTTTTTAGGAGTCCTTTGGAAACAGTCAGGAACTTTTGGTGTTCCACCAGTTTTGACAACCTGCATGACGAAAAAGGAATTCTGCTCTCAAACTCTATAACATAACATATGTTCACCTACTGACTCCTCTACACTTACCTGCAGTTCATCAATTCTAAGTAACCTACAATCCTGCAGGAGTGAAGAAGGGTCAGCATCTGGACCAGAGCTACTCTGACAGTTTGTGTTACTGGACGTTCCTGGAAATTTTACAGCAACATAGGCACCATCCACTTTTAGCACCTAGAAGTACAGGAAAATACAATGAATAATAACAATAGTGTCAATGAAATTAATATTCAAATTCTATTCATTGAACTACTTTAACATTGAAGGCATTTAATTCCTTATGAATATGTTTCTTTAATGATTACCAAGTTATAAAATTAACCTGGACAGACACACCAAAGGTTTGCTCCTAATGGCTGTAATCTGCCCCATTTGCTAGAGAAAAACTGACTCACATAGCCAGTGATTACAATCTGTGAATATTTGGCAATCAACTGAAAAAACTAAATATAACCCATGAACTCCTCCCATCCTTCTCACTGTCCAACAACTTTCTTGATGATGGTAATGTTCTAAATAAGCAGTGTCCAAAATGGTGGCCATTAGCTATTAAAATGCTACTAAGCACTAGAGATGAAGCTAATGTGACTTAGGAACTGATGTTTTAATGATATTTAATACTGACAAATTTACATAGCTACATATATACTAGTAGCTACCATACTGATCAACATAGAGACAAGTCAGCAATGCCCAGGAAGACATTTGAGTCCCACCTCTGCTACTTAATGCTCTTAATTTTGAGCCAAAATCATCTTCATAGAAGAAAATAACTGCCTACAAATGACAGTTCTATTTCGAGGACCAAAAGGGAATAATGTATGAGAAATACCTCTGAAAATTGCAGAGCACAGTGTAACTGCTCTTTAAGTATAAATTACTTTCATTTCAGAAACTAATGAGCAATAGTGAATACCTTTATTTTGTAGATGCTCTACACATTTTAAAGAAGTGTCAGGAGAAAAGTGAAATTAATGTCATTTTAGCTAATGATCTCTGTTTACTTGGTTCATAGGCGAAACCTTCTTCAGGAAAAAACAAAAGTGTAAGGTGACAAAGTAATAAGACTTTTTGGTATTAAGAAAGAATTTTGGCCAGGCACAGTGGCTCACGCCTGTAATCTTAGCCCTTTGGGAGGCAGAGGTAAGTGGATCTCCTGAGCTCAAGAGTTAGAAACCAGCCTGAGCAAGAACAAGACCCCACCTCTACTAAAAATAAAAAAACTAGCTGGGCATTGTAGTGGACACCTATAGCCCCAGCTACTCATGAGGCTAAAGCAAGACGATGTCTTAAGCCCAAGAGTTAGAGGTTGCTGTGAGCTATGACACCACAGCACTCTACCCAGGGCAGCAAAGTAAGACTCTGTCTCAAAAAAAAGAGAGGAAGAATTTTAAATGTTACAGAACACCATCCAGTTAGACCAAGTAATTCCAAAGAATAGACTGCACCAAAAAGTAATGTATTTCTATATAAATTTTCTATAATCTAAAAATATTCCAAAATAATACTTTTTAAGAGCAACATATCACCATAAATGCCTGAGACGCATTAGGGACTAAGGAGGTAGATCAGCATCAGATTCAGGGATGCAACTAAACAAACCACTGAAAGTGATAAATGAAACAGCCTTAAAGAAAGGATTCACAGATACCAACCTTGGATTACCAAATCCTTGGATAACCAATGTCATTATATTTGTTATTAATTAATTCTTAGATATTTTGAACAAACCTTGCCAACAGGAACATTCTTAACATCTTCCACAAAAACAACTTCCCGAAGAGACCACTGCTCTTCATTCACCTTTTCCTCTTCTTTTGGGGCAGGGGTTGACCGTCGTCGTTCTTAGACAACAACAAAATGGTAAGTACCAAAAAGAAAATGCAAAGAGTCTTTATAGATTTCATCTAAACATTTTTTTTTTTAAATCCTTAAAGGGATATATAATTGAGGTTTCTAAATAAAAATTTCAGGAACTACTGGTTTATGATTTGAAGCTTTATGACCAACTTCTACTTCAAATAAATTCAGGGTAAAAAGCATCTTAACTGCTCATGCCTCACTATACATATGTAACAACATGACTACAAGCAACTGCAAAGAAGAGGGGTGGGGAAATGTATTTTGAAGTTCGAAAATTAGGGTTATCTACCCATGTTTGAAAAGGAAGATCTGTTGGACTGTTCTTAAAACTATCACATAAGTTTTTTGTGTTTTTTTTTTAAGAGATAGAGTCTCACTTTATCTCCCTCAGTAGAGTGCGGTGGCGTCACAGCTCACAGCAACCTCCAACTCCTGGGCTTAGGCAATTCTCTTGCTTCACCCTCCCCAATAGCTGGGACTACAAGCGCCCACCACAACACCCGGCTATTTTGTTGTTGTTGCAGTTTGGCCGGGGCCGGGTTCAAACCCGCCATCCTCAGTATATGGGACCAGCGCCCTACCCACTGAGCCACAGATGTTACCCAACTATCACATAAGTTTTAAATTCTAATATTTTTAATTTCCAAAGTTGCAAAGCAACTATACTATAAAATATATTTTAAGGAACTTACAAAAAATCATTTAATTGCATCATATAGTAGTATGTCTACCTTTATAAGTTCTATAAAATCTGAGTAAAAGTGTAACCAACCTATAACCAATTTACAGTAGCAACAGTCTCAACAAAGATGGGTAGATTATCTAGTTAGTAGCAAGTTATTTCCTATTACTGCAATGAACTTTACACATTTTTAAAAATTGTAATTCTCAAAAACAAAAGAAATAGTCAACACTGTAAATACTATCTTTGCATTTTAAAAAGCTGTGTAAAAAAAGTCAAACTGGTAGGAATAAAATTTTATATATAAAAGATATAAAATATGACATGAGTTACCTCAAATCAGAAAAAAACAAACACACAGTTATCTGCTGGGATCCTTATTTTGGCCAAGGTGTCTTAATACATAGCACTTACTATATGGCATCGAAGCACTGCTGGCAATTGAGGACGCATCACTACATGTGGAGGCTGGAGATGGTGGAGGACCCATTTCTGTTTTCACTGGTTCCTGCTTACTTTCAGGCCTGAGATAAGAAATAAGAATCTCCTTACAATTAGGAAAGGGTATGAAGAAAAACTTGTCAAAGAGCATACTTTTAAGACATGTTTATGCTTATTTAAAACTTTAAGTGGTATATCTTTAAGACTCATGTACTAAAAAGGATCTATAATACATACTTTCAAATAATGTTTTAATACAGTTAAGAAATATATATCACACAAAGCTATCAATAACTTGGAGCAATGATTCAGATAAGCTTTATTCCCATTCATATGCAGACCAAACAACAAACCAGTGTAACAGCAACATTAGTTAGGGCACAGTACTTACTTAGCTTCAGCAGTTTTGCTAGCTTTTTCCATGCTTTTCAAGCTTTCAGGAGATCTCAGCTGAAATCTACAGCTGTCGTTCATATTCCAAACTGACTCCATTAAAACACCAACTTTAGGAATCCCGGCACTAATTGAAAATGCAACTGCTCCAGCATGATAAAGAGGATTATTTCTTAAACATACCTAGCAAACAAAAGAAAACTACCATCAAGATGATGTAATTTTGGCCAGTCATGATAGCTCACCTCTGTAATCCTAGTGCTCTGGGATGCCAAGGCAGGAGGATCACTTGAGCTCAGGAGTTAGAGACCAGCCTGAGCAAGCGTGAGACCCCATCTCTACTAAAAACAGAAAAATAAGCCAGGTGTGGCAGCACATGCCTGTAGTCCCAACTACTAGCAACGTAATGCTGGAGGACCACCTGAGCCCAGGAGTTTGAGGTTGCAGTGAGCTAAGATGATGCCTGGCAACAGGGCTAAAATCTGTCTCAAAAAAAGAAGACAATTTTAACAGAAACTAGAACATTTATTTCAAACGTATGAAAACACAATACATAAAAGTATTATTTCCTGGGTTTTCCAAATCTTACATTACCAATAAGGCTATTAAGAAAGCTTCAACTTAAAGGTCTACACCAAGACAATTTGTTTCTTCCTCATTTGTAGTGAGATTTTAAAAAAAGACAGAAGGAAAATTTATCGCTAAAATGAAGAAGCAAAGTGATTTCAGCATGTTTATAAATAAAAATTTAGCATTAACTTTTGAAAATAACTAGATTTTAAAAAGTAGTAGTGAGAACGGTGATGTTGTTTACATTTCAGCAAATCCCTTAATCTCAGATTTAATAGAACAACAGCTGGATTCTCATATCTACTTCTGCATTCAATCTGTTGTGATATGTTATTCTGACTAAAGTACAAAGACATTCATTCACACAAATACATAACGGAAAAGAAAAGAATGTGCAGATTCCCTGAAAGCACTAAGGAGCAGGTAGGAGTCTTTGGACCACACTTTGAGACCCACTGGCATATTAGAAAATCACCTTCCATAAGAGAGTACCTATAAGAGCCTAAAACCATCTCAGAACCAAAAAAACAGAAACTAGTAGAAATGAGGATTTGACAACACCTCATGCTTCACTAATAATAACCCCCTAAAGCAGTACCTTTCAAGGCTGAGTGCGGTGACTCACACCTGTAACCCCAGCACTTAGGAAGCCAAGGCAGGTGGACTGCCTGAGCTCACAGGTTCGAGACCAGCCTGAGCCAAAGTAAGACCCCATCTCAAAAAATAAAAATAAAAATAAATTACTGGCATTACAGGAATTTCTTTTCCTACTTCAATATACTTTATGAATGTTCTATAATGGGTGTTTATTGTGAACTAGGAAACAATTTTATATTTAATAAAAGATGTCACTGAGGCTAGAAAATAAAATAAATAAATAAATAAATAAATAAATAAATAAATAAATAAAAATAAAAATAGCCAGATGTCATGGCAGGTGCCTACAGTCCCAGCTACTTGGGAGAGGCTAAGGAAAGCGATTCACTTGAACCCAAGAGTTTGAATTTGCTGTGAGCTAAAACACCAGGGGACTCTACCAAAGGCAACCAAGAGAGACTGTCCCCCAAAAAAGCAATCTCTTTCAAACTATTTAGTCTTAAGAATTAGCTGGGATGTTTGTTGAGCACAATAATACCTGGCCCTACCACCAGACAAACTAAAACAACATTTAGGGAATGGAGTTCAGCTTCAGCATTTTGAAAGTATCAAATGATTCTTGGAAAACCAAGCACACATGAGAACCCCACAACACAGGAAAACTGACTGGAAATGGTTCAGAATCAATAGTGTTCCTCAACTACTAAATGAAGAAAGAAGGATGTGACACATGCAAACAGAATATGGTTCTTCAAATGATGCTCATCTATAAAATGGCTTGTAGAAGAACTGATTACAGGGGAAAGAAAATGATTTTGAAGAGAAACAATGCCACTAGAACTGGCATAATCCTAATCACTTACTTGGGTACCAACAGTGATGTTTGGCATTGAGGAAATACCAGCACTGGATTTGGGCTTTTTATTTTTTGCTCTAGCTTTCTCTAACATTTTCTTCCTTTGACTAAAAGGGACTACACCCCTGAAAAGGAAAAACATAAAGTGGTCAAATAAGAAGTAAAGCAGCCTATTAAATAATTTTGAAATTATACAAATTATCATTTAAACATTTCTGGTATATTTCCAGTATTTTTGCTGCAGAACAGTATCAACATGTATGATTTACTCTTAATTGCAACTTATAGGTTTAATAAATAACTAGACCTATTTTCATTAAACCTTAATGGAATTAAAATTTATAGGAAATACAATTGATATTTTTTCTTCTAAATAATTATATCAGGAGTCTCTATTACATATTACTTTTGCCAAAATAAATTTACTGCTAATTCCTTAAAATACAACAAAGAAAAAGTTAAAACCACCTTTATAACAGAAAAGCTATTAATTAAATAAGGCAGAAAACTTTCACACACAAAATGAAAAGATATCCTCTATCCTATACTTACTATTACATAAAAACAAAGTCCACATTTAAATATAGGGGAAAGAAAAAAAGGATTAAAAGTGCCCTCCCAAATGTTGATAGTAGTTACTCTGCATTGCAGAATTCTAGATAACTTTTGTTCCCGCTTTAAAATTTTATAAAATTTAATAATTATAACCATTAATATGTGTTACTTTTATAAATTTATCTTTTTAAAAGTTTTTTAATGTTATTTTACTACAAAGTGAAATTTCCTCTCTATAAAGCATTATCTTTTGACTGACCTTCCCTTGTTGGTATTCTATTCAAAGCACTTCTCCCAACATGTATAAAAGCTTATAAGAAATCCCTCCTCCCTGTGAGACTCACCACCAATATAAATTGTTCTCCAGCTGGGCACAGGTATAAAGGGCACAGCAATGTAAAGAAACTATCCGCTCTCCTTGAAGTTCTGAATACGTCTGTGCAGTGTGCTCTAATTTGGAAGCCACAGAACTTAAAGTTTCATCCACCCATGTAGCAACCTTAAAAATAAATATTAGAGGCTTAAATAAAAACAAATAATCTTTTCAAAATAATTGTGGTCAAACTAGGACAAGGTATACATACTCCATAAACTGGAATTCTAAAATGTTTTAAGCTAACAGCAACAAAAATATGTCATTCAAAAAATTTCTTAAACTTTCTTCACATTAATCACAACAGTAATTATTAAAGTAAGTATCTATGGCCACCTTTAAGGCATTAACCAGAAGTAAACATATGTTCCAATAATTTTTAAAGACCAGCCTGAGCTACCGCGAGACCTCATCTCTAAAAATAGCCGGGTGATGAGGCAGGTGCCTATAGTCCTAGCTATTTGGGAGGCTGAGGCAAGAGAATTTGCTTGAGCCAAGAATTAAGAGGTTGCTATGAGCTATAATGCCAGGGCACTCGACTGAGGGCACTTAGTAAGACTCTGTCTCAAGAAAAAAAAAAGAAGAAGAAGAAGAAAATGAACAAGAAAAGAAAGAAAACCAAGAATTTAAGCATGAAATGTTTATCACTGCAAAGTGTTTCATACCTTGTTATTTTCTGTAGCTACAGTTGCTCTTATACTATTTGCAGATAGAAGGACTATCTTTTCATTGGTTAACCCCAAAAATGTTGCTCGTGGATGATGTAATGAAGGATTCTTTGAAAGCATAAGAAAAATGGTTACTATTTTGTATGTTGATACATAGATCTATTTAAAACAAGATTTAATAAAATAAAATACCTGGGCATTTCTGTAAGGCTCAGATTCACTCCATTTCCACTGATAAAGTTCTCCTTTACTGCTGACAGCCAAAAGCTCAGAATATAGAGCCCCAATACAGATGAATTTTGTTCCATCCTATAAAATAAAAATAATACAACAGTATAAATATAAAAATTGTCAAAGATGTTGACTTGAACACTGGCAATTTAATCATTATATCAAATCTCAATTAATTATGAAAATACACGAACTACAGCTATCCAAAGTTTTTAGCACAGCCTACAAGGAACCCGATTAACATGACCCTGGCTCCCTCCATGCACTCACTCTTCCCTAGTCACACTGGCCTTCTTCCTATTCCTATAAGCTGACCACTGTGACCATAGAGAAGGGTCAATGTCCTCGCTGTTCTCTGCCTATGTTACTCCCTCAGGTGCCTCACTCCATAGCTATGATTTAATATAAAAAAAAATAAAAAATTAAAATAAAAAGAAATTAAAAAAAAAAAAAGAGACCTTCCTTGACCACACTAGGTACAAAACCACCACTCTCACTGCATTCTTTTCAGTTCATAGCACTTCACAACTTGACACATTTATTTGCTTACAGACTATCTCAATCAAGTAAAAGCTTTGTTTAATTCACCACTGTATCCTCAGAACTTAGTACACAATTAGGTACTCAATTCAATGTGTTGAGTGAGTGAAGCAAAACAAAACAAACAGGACAGGGGCATAGTGGCTCACACCAGTAATCCTAGGACTCTGAGAGGAGTCCTTGAGAGCTTAGGAGTTTGGAACCACCCTGAGCAAGAGTGAGACACTTTCTCTAATAAAATTTTAAAAAACAGCTAAGTGTTGTGGCAGATGCCTATTCAGCTACTCATGAGGCTGAGGCAGGAGAATCACTTGAACCCAGGAGTTTTAGGTTGCTGTAAGTTAGGCTGATGCCACGGCACTCTAGCCTTGGCAACAAATGACACTCTGTCTCTAAAAATAAAAACAAAAACAAAACAAAACAAACAACAAAACAGACTAAGGAGAATTGAAGCAGAGAAAATCAATGTCAAAACACAAGATTCATTCCCTAGTAGGCTCTTCCAAGGTATTTTAATGTCTATATTTTGATTTTAAAGTAAAAGAGTTAATTTACTTTTAAGTTGACAAATATGAGGTGGAATACAATTAAATTATCAAAAGCTTGGCCAACAAATATAAATAATACCAATGATAATTTTTTTAACTTAAAACCAATGGTTAAAACCATGAACATATGGGCAGCACCTGTGGCTCAAAGGAGTAGGGTGCTGACCCCATATGCCAGAGGTGGCGGGTTCAAACCCAGCCCCAGCCAAAAACTACAGGGAAAAAAAAATAAACCCATGAACATACCCAGAAATCTCACAAAAATACTCACCAGTGACAGATTTTTAGGTTATACTTTCCAATACCTCTCTCCTCTCTTTGGGATTCTGGTTCCAGGAAAATGTTAAACTGATAATGTCTTTCTGATTTTCTGCCAAATTCCAATCTTACTTGGTCAGATTATAGAGTAGTACACAACCAAAGCTTATAAAGTCTACCAAGATGTATAATTATTAATATAATAACAATAAGCTATGCCAACGCTGTATAGAAAGAACACTAATTTTAATTTCCTATTTTACCCGTACCAGTCAGCCCTATTTTCAAGTCACTTCTACTGGGGGTTGAGAAAGAGATCAAATTTGGAATTTTCAAGTTACTAATTCCTCTCTTTCCCTGCACTGTGGATATCTGCAAAGCATTATTTACCTTCTCCAGGACAGCTGTATCAAATCTTACCTTTTCTACCTCATACTCTCTACTCAATCCCGTAACTAAAAATTAAGGATAATGGAATCAGACCAAGTGATTCCAAAACCTAGATTCAACATTTATTAAGTATGTGACTTCAGACAAAGTATGTAATTTCTCTGAACCCATGTCTTCATCTCTAAAATGAGTATTATAATAACATATACATATGAGGTGGTACAGGGGAGCAGAAGCAAAACCAAATGAACATACACTGCTAACCCTTGAACGACACAGATTTAGGCTACTTATCCATGGATTTTCTTCAGCCTCAACCATCCCTGAGATAGCAAGACCAACTACTCCTATTCTTCCTCTGTCTAGTCAATATGAAGACCTTAAAAATGACTGACTTCCACTTAAATAGTAAATATATGTCCTCTTCCTTATGATTTTCTTAACATATTTTCCTTTCTCTAGCTTACTTTACAGGAAAAGTAAAATATATAACACATATACAAAATATGTATCATTAAACTATGTCATTGGTAAGGTTTCTGGTCAACAATAGACTATTAGTAAAGTTTGGGGAGAGTCAAAAGTTATACATGGATTTTTAACTGTGTGGAAGTCAGTGCCCCTAACCTCCACGTTGTTCAAGGGTCAACTGCATAAAGTACACGGCACAGAACCTAGTGCAAACTAGTGCTCAAATCCAACTGATTACTCTGCTCTCCTCACTTCAACTCCTAATCACCCAGAAAATAATAGCTCTTCGGCACAGGCTTCCTCCATATTCCCACCTCTAGATTAACTTAATGAAGGCCTCCTCGCTTCTTCCCTTCTCCCCACCTCATAGAAAAAGTTCCCTTTTATTATTTAAAGATAACCACCACATGGATGCAAACCCCTTCTCATACACTCTAGCAACCATCCAAACTAATAGTCCTACTCATGGTGAAGTGAATTACTGCCTGGCTGTAGTTCACCTTAGTAGCTTTCAATAAAGGTAACAATCACATTGCAACTGCCAAATCAATATTCTGTGTACTAAACTGATCCATCTTCTCTTTAAATTCTTCAAACCATTCACCTGTGTTCATCATCTGTTTTGGAACCTATCCTCTCCCTGTTCACAGGTCATTACTCTACTGATCTTCCCTCTACCTTCATGACTATTTTCTCCACCTCCCTAGCACTACCATGCACTTCCTGCATGTGTCCTTGTCCCCTTATTCAAATTATGCTTCCCCCTCAGCCTGAGTGAATGTATTCACTTAGAGCACTGTACTTTTAAGTATGTACATCTCGTATCTCTAGACTTACTTGCAAGTACTCTCACTTTGGATGTCTTCAAAAAGCACAAAAACATCTCCAAATGAATTCATCATTTCTCCTGCAAAGCTGCACCTCCTCTGCAGTCCCTGTCTCCATGAATAACATCCACCACCCACTAAGTAACAGGAGACATAGAAACCTGGGAGCTCTCCTCAACTCCCTCATTTCTCTCAATCTACTAAATCAGTATGGCACTCATCTCAAATTCTGCTCAGACTCTTCTTTACCTCCATTCCCACTACCCCTTTTTTGGTTTAGATCCTCACAATTCCCTTCTTTAACAATTCTACCATTCTCATAACTGACTTTAAGTTTTTTTCCATTGCTTTCTCCCATGAAGCCAAGTGTTCACTTCCTTAAAAACAAACACAACTCCCAAATACCACCAATCTTATTATGTTACTCTTCTAAGGACTCTGCTGGCTTCTTAGATAATGTAGAACATCTTAACTTCTTGCTTGGCAAGTTGTCTAACTGTCCCCATCCTACTTCTGTTCCTACTCCTAACCACATAAGAGCAATTCTGAACATTTCATTGTTCTCAAAACACACCATGACCTTTCATGACTCTAGGCTCATGCTTGATATGTTAGAAATACCTCTGCATCTTGGTCCATGCCTACTTAACGTTAAAAATGCTGCTTTAAATGCCATATCCTCCATAATGCCTTTGGCAAATCTCAGTCATTTCCTATGCTAAACCCCTAAAGCATTTTATTCATACTTTCAGTCTAGCACTGACCACACTGTGAACAGATTATATTCTATGTGAATATTTATGTTCCCCATTGAGTTCCTCATGGGGAAAGCTCGTATCATATTCACCTCTACATTACCATAGGCCACCTTGGCACATGGCACAAAGGTGGGGCACACTGTTGAATGAATAAATGAATCTTAACTCCAATTTCTTGAGTAAATTCCTTGCTAGGGCAATATAATCCTGGGGGGGAAAAATCCCAATAGCAACAGCATGGTACATGCTTGCTCAGAACTGACTTGCCTATACCCTTGCTCAGAACTGACTTGCCTATACCCTTCAGGGACAGGATATCCTGCTCCCCAGGATGGTAAGTCCTGAGTGAGCCAACTAAACCCCATAGGCCCTGAAAACCCCCTACAGACAAATGCAAATTGACAGCACAAGCACCAACCATAGGAATAGGACAGAAAAACCACTAATTACTTCTTGCCTGCTTCAGATTTCTATGTGAAAGAAACTTAACTGTACATAGAGAAATACAAAACAAATACATGCAAAGGACAGTATTTTAGTGCACACATTTCATAATACTATAGAAAACAATGTTTTTCTTGTTTTTAACCAAATACTAATTGCTTCTGAGCAAGTTGAGGCCTACTGAACCCACCTTTAACAAGTGCATATGCATGTTTCCTTAAAGATCAATAGTTTGTAGCTATATACATATATATATATATATATATATATATATTTTTTTTTTTTTTTAAACAAAAAACAAAAATAGAAAGTGAATCAGTAAATCTGCAACTGTCTGAATAACAGGTCATCAATGTAATCAGAAATCCTTCCCCAAAGTGAGAGGAAAACTGTTACTATAAAAAGATGGAAATTATCTAGTGGCCAAAGTATTACAAGAAAAAAAAAAACCAAAAAAAAAAAACACCCAGCCCTGCAATATAAACTCTTACTAACCATACTACATTTAACATTTAGTAATTTCTATTTTGAAAAAGTTGGGCTTTCTGTTCTTAAATTTTCCCCCATAAAACTTAGTTTTCATCTTTTTGTTTAATTTGTCTGCTATCAGCAAACACTGGTTTTGCCATTAGGTACCAGCCCAACTCTTGTCACTCAATGCAATGTCCTGTATGGAATGGATGGGAACTATAGATCATACTGCACAATTTGGCCCAACTGTGCTTCTTCACATTTCCTTTTTCTCAGCCCATTCACTATTCTGTATTCTCCTTATGCCCAGCTTCTTTTCTGTTTTATGATTTCTCAGTTCCCGCCTACCTCATTTTTAAATTACATTTTTTTTTTGTGACACACCTAGCTAACACTTAACAAGTGACAATAAAAATAAAACAAAGACCTCGCACCAGTCAATTTCCACTTCTAGAACCCTCTGTCTTCACTCTCATCAATATGGAAACCACAATGAAGGTGAAGCAATATAACCAACAAGTTTGACCACTTGGTTCCAATAAGGCGGCTGCTCCAAATAGCTTAAATAAGGAGCCAAATACAAGGTGTCTGTTTTCTCTACAAGACTCAGAAAAACACACAATTCTACAATGCAAAAGGAGTTGTATGGGAATTAATTTACTTATTTCTCCAACACTATCTGAAAATAGATCAGAACATGTGACTATTAATAAATAGTACTGATGTGCTGAATCACGTTTCTTCTTCATCACTTACCTCACAAACTTCCGCCAAGTACTTCTCTGGGAGGTTACTGAATATAAAGGGGATGTGTACGCATGCTTTCAACTGAAATGGTTTGCAGGGTTAGAGAATAAAGCAAAATTTCTTTGTTTTAGCTTCAGCAAATGTCCTTAGCATGTTACAACATGAGGTTAAGGGATACATAGTAGAAGTTATTATAGTATAGTAAAGCAGATTACTGTATCTATTCTGTTACTTTTTTGTGACAAGAGCAATTACCATTTACTTATTTAACAAAAATCCTTAATATGATTTTAATAACTGTAATGCTCATGTTATACATTAGATCTCTAAACTTGTTCAGCCTACTTATCTACTACTTTGTATCCTTTGGACCTGTGTCTCCCCGTTTCGTCTGTCTGCCTCCCTCCCTGCCCCCACTGGTCCATGGCAACCAGTTCTATTCTCTTTTTTTATGACCCTTTTTTCTTAAAGATTATACATATGAGATCATGCAGCTTTTTTCCTAGCATCTGATTTATTTCACCTAGCCTAATATCTTCCAGGTCTACCCATGTTGTGACAAATGGCAGAATCACCTTCTTCAGTGGACATTTATGTTGTTTCCATTATCTTAGCTATTGTGAATGAACAATGGGAGTACAGAAATCTTTACAAGGTGTCATTTCCTCCTCTCTGATACTCCCAGAAGGATTGCTAGGTCCTGTGAAGGTTCTATTTCTAGTTTTTTTAGGAACCTCCATACCATTTTCCATAAGGTCTCTACCAACTTATGTTCTCACTCTATAGTATATAAGGACTCCTCCCTCCTTTTTTCTACATCTTGCAGCATTTGTTATTTTGTCTTTTTGAGAATAGCCATCCTAATGGGTGTGTGTGATGATAGCCCACAATGGTTTTAATTTGCATTTCCCTTAAGATGTTGAGCACCTTTTCATGTATCTGTTGGCCATTTGTATGTCTTCTTTAGAGAAATATCTGTTCAGGGCCTTTGCCCATGTTTTGCTTTTATCTTTTTTTGTTAGTTTTTTACTTTCCAAGAACTGGGAGAGGGTTTTCTCAACGCGGCAAATTTTATTTAGAAAAAAAGGTGGGGGAGGGAATAAGTAATAGCACTTAGACTTAGACACCTCCACCCTTCCGTTGCACCTTAGTTCCTTCTCTCTATCTCTCACTGCTTAACCTCCCTGGCCTTCCAGAGCATAGAAAAGGCTATGTTGCCTGCCAAAGGGGTGTGGACGGTGGAGGTGCCTGGAAATGGCCAGAGAAAAGGCCCAGGCAGTCGATGTTGTGGTGGAGGACACTGTGCAGCACAGTCAGATGGGCTCCACCTTCACCCCCACCCTCCCTGGAGAAGTCCCGGATGCAGCAGTCAGGCTCAGACCAGAAGATGAACTTTTGGGGAAGGGGGCCATGCTCCCAGAGAAAGCCCCAGACACTGAGCAGCAGCAGGCACACTTCAAAAGGTACCAGTTGGCTAAATACCTCATGCATATTGTCCAGGGCTGGGGGCCGGAGGCTTCCTTCAGCTATGACAGCTACTAGGGTACAAGACGCCTCCAGATACCAGGGTGAGTGGGCTGTGTCAGGGTGGCAAGAAGCTTCCCAATGGCCCAAGAGGGCAGCCAACAGCCCCCGCAATAGTGTGGAGCACTGGGCTCCACAGGGCTGGGGGAGCAGCTGCTACCAGCTTTAACAGCTCAAAGAGCAAAGGCTGTTCCCAGAAATACTGGCCAATGTGGAGGTCCCATTCCACAGTGGCCCGGGCATGCTCCTTGGGGGTCCAGGCCAACTCAGCACCAGCTGCATCAGGACACACTCCACCAAGGTCACTGGCACTACTTTGGCTGCCTCTGGGCTCAGGAAGGGAGCCTCCCAGCATCCACCAGATTCAGCACCCCCAAGGGCACTGTAACAGTGAACCAGGAGGCTGAGGAGGCTCTGGGAATTATAGGTCACTTCCTGCTGATTTCATAACTGGACAAACTTGGGTGGCTTTAATCCACGGCCAATGACTCGAGCGTGGAAAACTGACCAAATCCCTCCAGGACCTGGCACAGCTGCAATGTGCCACCGGTTAGTGTCCAACAGGGAGGCAGAAGCCAAAGGAGCTGAGACAGCAGATGGAGTCTCACTGTCCTCTTCGTCCCCATCCACTTCCCCTCCAAATAATTTTGTATTGCCTCAGTGTAAGGCTCCCTGAACAAGCAGCTGCAGGACAGCCTTGAGCCCACCTGGGGAGTTCTGAGTGAGATGTATAAGAAGTTAGGAAGCTGAAGTCACACCTGGAGGGCTATGCAGCCTCAGACAAAGAATCAATGCACCCCAGCCCTCACAAGTCCCAGGAGTTGAAAGGGAGATAAGCCTTCTAGAGGAAAAGGACAAATGGCCAGGAGGGAGGCAGCAGCTTCAGCTACTTCCTCCTCAGGATGTAGCAAGAGAGGAGCCAGGTCAGACAAATAAGACTGAGGCAGACTCCCCAAACCAGACCCTAGAGCTGCAGGGCCCTCACCACCCTGCTGTTCCCACTTCACCAGCAGTGGCAAGTTGCACAGGAATCTGGCAGTAAATGGCGGCTATAAATTCCCTGCATGTACTTGAGCCAGGCAGCTTTGGAAGGCCAGGGCCAGGAGGCCAGAGCGACTGACCACCAGTCCTGCATATAACTGACTGGCCAAATTCAACTCTTCAGGGCTTTGGGCTTGGCTCAGTAGATGGCCCAAGGCCTCAGGTCCACAGCTAGGCCAGATATAGACAGGTAACAGGCCCAAGAGTTGGTGCTGCAGAGGAAGTGCTTCCTTTCCAGTCGTAAAGTCTCTCCACATAACTCTCCAACATGGTTTCTTAGGGCATCTAAAAAGGGCACTGGGTGGGGCAGTGGGTGTGGGCCCAGTACTCCTTCCCCAAGGGACCCACCATCCCTGGTAATGAACCAGCTTTTGCAGATGCAGCAGCAACAGTTGGATTAGCCGATCACAGGCCTCACACATGGTGTCTGGCACAGCCAGGCCCTGGGTGATAATGACTGAAGCAGGCATAGCAGTGTCTACCAGGAACTGCAGCGGGCAGTAGGCACCTGCCCCACAGGCCTGGCTCACCAGGTGCACAGCTAGGTTTAACATTTTGTCCACTTCCTCTTAGGGAAATCCCTGCAGGTGCTGCTACAGCTAGCTCAGTACAGCTGGGGGCTTCAGGCAATCCAGAGCTCTCCAGAGACTGCACCCAACAAAGCTGGTGACATGACCGCCAGCTGCAATTAGGAAGGGAACTGTGGCCTAAAGGGAGGGGTCCCCACTCCAGCCCCCAGAGCCCCCCTGCCAAACTATCATGGAACATTTGTATGAGCTCTCGCTGGATGCTGTCTCCATGGCAAGAGCCCAGGTGTCCTAAAATACCTACAACTGAGGCAATCTTGGGCACCTGTTTCTCTCCAGGGATGGCAGGAGATCCAGGGAAAGTGTCTGTAGAGAGAAGAGCTTCCACCACTACCACCAACTCCACCTTCAGCCCCACCATGGACACAGAAGTCCTTAAGGCCACAAGAGAGGACTCAGGAGATGATGGTGCCAAGAAAAGAAGAGCCAATATGTGCCACAACCCAGTCAAAGTGTGGGGAATGTTGAACAGAGGTATCCAGCAAGGCATCCACACATGCACTTTGGCAGCTACCAATGAGAGCTGAGAGGCACTGCACATAGATGTCCATTAATGTGCTTGTGACCCTACAGCCCCTCCACAGCTGCAGCAGTTCATTGAGAGACCCAATAGCATGGGGCACACGCTAGTGCTGACCTTAGTATGTGCTGCTCAGTTGCCCCGTGAGGTAAACGGACAAGGCGCTAATCACAGGTGCCCAGGCCTTTGGGTTAGCCCAGATAAATTCAGACAGCACCTGCTACACTTCCTGTACCACATCCTCTATACCAGCTCCCCCAAACAGGGACATGGGAGGGTGGAGGTGGACAAAGGTGAGGTGAACCAGCCACAGGCTTTCATCCAGGGCAGCCAGGTGGATGAAACACTGGATCTGGACACACTCATCAAAGACGCCTCTCAAGTGGTCAAGCACAGCAGCCCGAACAGGGGACAAAGAACAGAGCAGGAAGAGACCACAGCAAACATGTTCCCAGGCTGAAACATGTTCCCAGGCTGAGAGCTAGTGGTTCAGAATGGGATCTACACCAGTCAGAAAAGCCTTGATTTCCTGGGACAGCTCCTGAGCACTAAGAGGTGCGGGACCATGGGTGGCCGGGGCAGGCCCAGGAGGCCCCGGGGCCCCAGGTGGGTGGCACATGCAGACATCCTGGAGCCCTATCCTGAGCCTAAGGCAAGAGCAGCAGAGCAGAGACAGCAGGCGCAGGCGCAGGCACAGGAGAAACAGCAAAAAAAATCAATCCAGCGATGTCGGCAACCCTCACTCATTGGTTCCACACCGCATCAAAGGCCTGGAGCAGAGTCTAGGCAACGAAAGCAGAATTCTACCCACCTTCAACATAACCATTTTTTTCCCAAAGGGCTGTTGACACATAGACAAAAGCTAGCTGCAGCTTTTCACAATGGGATTAAATTATTTTTCCTAACACCAAAAAAGCAAAATGTTCAACTTACAAACTTTTAAAAAATAAAGCTACTGGGCATGGTGGCTCATGCCTGTAATCCTAGCACTCTGGGAGGCCGTGGCGGGTGAATTGCTGGAGTTCAGGAGTTCAAGACCAGCCTGAGCAAGAGCAAGACCTACTTCTCTACTAAAAATAAAAAAAAAAAAAAAAAAAAAAAGAGCCAGGTGCCATAGTGGTGGGCGCATCTAGTCCCAATTACTCTGGGAGGCTGAGGCAAGAGAATCTCTCGAGCCTCAGGTGTTTGAGGTTGCTGTGATGGTGCCATGGCACTCTACCCAAGGGGACAAAGTGAGACTCTGTCCAAAACAAAATAATAGTAATAGGAATAAATTAAGCACTATCAAACATTTTAATAAACAGTGACAATGTAAAAAGCAACCAAAGAGAGAAGGGAAGGGTAAATGCAGAAATAGATGGAAAGGATAGAAAAGTCATAAAAGAAGACAAAAAGAGCAGGAAAAAGAGAGAACCTGAAACAAAGTGGGCTGAAGGTGTCCCCCCCAGAGACGGGTACATCCTGTGCTTGCTATCAGTCTCCTTACAGGGGTGTCCAACCTACATCCCCGCAGGCCACATGCAGATTATTTGATGATGGTTTCACTTATCTGTATATGGCAAAAAGGATGCATGGACTTTTTTTTCCCACCCTACCTGGCTTTCCTTGTGTTTGTGTATTTGATGTGTGGCTCAAGACAACTCTTCCTCCAATAAGTGGCAGAAAAAGTTTGGACACCTCCCATTGGGCTTTGCTTTCTCCCCAATTTCTCAGTCAATACAGGGACCTTCATCTAACTTATATCCCTATACTTGGCAGAAAAGGAGCTTGTCCACTATAAACAGAACCAATACTCCTTATCAAAAGGCCCCACCTGAGCCAGGTATCCTTGATCTAGGTTCCAGCTATTCCACATACTAGCTGTGTGCTTTACTTATCCACTCTTATGTCTGTTCCTTCACAGAGTTGTTAGAAAAATTAAAACAAGGAGGTGTGTACATTGTATATCACTTGGTGCCTGAAATGGTAAGCACTACACAAGCGTTAGCTCTTTTTATTTGTTGAATGGACACCAGAAAACAAGCTCGTTGACAACAAGGACTTTGCCTATTTTGTTAAAAGCTTTATGTGTGTCACCTACAACCATTTCCACCTGGCCTGTAGTTCGTTCTTAATACTTGTTGAGTGAATGAAAAGGAAAGTTCTGAAATCTATATAAACCACAGAGCTTGCTACTCTCAATGAAAGTGTTGAGCTAGCATGCACCAAATGATGGGTACTAAAGATAATAATGCTTTTGAGGTGAATATGCCTTACAAGTTAAAATGAGACAGGGTGTGGTGGGTCACCCTTGTGTAATCCTGGCACTCTGGGAGGCCAAGTCAGGTGGATCCCTTGAGCTTAGGAGCTTGAGACCAGTCTGAGCAGGAATAAGATCCCATCTCTACTAAAATAGAAAAATGAGCCAGGCATGGTTAAGCGGGTGGCTATAGTTCCACCTACTTGGGAGGGTGAGGCAGGATTACTTGAACCTAGGACTTTAAGGTTGCTGTGAGCTGGGCTGAGTTGAGACTCTTTTTTTGGCAAGAGTTGAGATTCTTTTTTTTTTTTTTTAATTGATGGGGATTCAGAGAGTACAAGAAACCAGGTTACACTGATTGCATTTATTAGGTAAAGTCCCTCCTACAATTGTGTCTTGCCCCAAAAGGTGTCAGACACCGAGAACGCCACCCTCCTCCCTCCTTCCCTCTCTCTGCTCTCCCCTTCCCCACCCCACCTCCCACTGTGTACTGGGTCATTATTTATCCTTATATCAACACTGAATACATATGATTCGTGCTTCTCCATTCTTGTGATGCTTTACTAAGAATAATGTGTTCCACTTCCATCCAGGATAATACAAAGGATATAAAATCTCCATCTTTTTTAATGGCTGAATAGCATTCCATGGTATACATACACTACAGCTTGTTAATCCACTCCTGGGCATTGGTGGGCATTTAGACTGTTTCCACATTTTGGCGATTGTAAATTGAGCTGCAATAAACAGTCTAGTGCAAGTGTCCTTATGATAAAAGAATTTTTTTCCTTGTGGGTAAAAGCCCAGTAAGGGATTACAGGATCACATGGGAGGTCAAGCTTGAGTTGAGGGTTCTCCATGCTTACTTCCAAAAAGGCTGTTATTAGTTTAATGTCCCACCAGCAGTGTAAAAGTGTTCCTTTCTCTCCACATACATGCCAGCATCTACAGTTTTGAGATTTTGTGATGTGGGCCATTCTTGCTGGAGTCGGATGATATCTTAGGGTGGTTTTGATTTGCATTTCTCTACTAATTAGGGACGATGAACAATTTTTCATGTTTGCTAGCCATTCATCTGTCTTCTTTAGAGAAGGTTCTATTCATCTCCCTTGCCCATTGATACATGGGATTGTTGACTTTTTTCATGTGGATTAATTTGAGTTCTCTATAGATCCTAGTTATCAAGCTTTTGTCTGATTCAAAATATACAAATATCCTTTCCCATTGTGTAGGCTATTTCCCTTGGTTGTTGTCTCTTAGCTGTACAGAAGCTTTTCAGTTTAAT
>CAUYPK010038027.1:0-21195 GCA_963574355.1 Loris lydekkerianus
TATAGACCAATATCACTAATGAATATAGATACAAAAATATTCAACAAGATCCTAACAAACAGAATCCAGAAACACATCAAACAAATTATACATCATGACCAAGTTGGTTTTATCCCAGGATCTCAAGGCTGGTTCAATATATGCAAATCTATAAACGTAATTCAGCACATAAACAAATTAAAAAACAAAGACCATATGATTCTCTCAATTGATGCAGAAAAAGCATTTGATAATATCTAGCATCCCTTCATGATCAGAACACTCAAGAAAATTGGTATAGAAGGGACATTTCTTAAACTGATAGAGACCATCTACAGCAAACCCACAGCCAATATTGTATTGAATGGAGTTAAAGTGAAATAATTTTCACTAAGATCAGAAACCAGACAAGGCTTCCCATTGTCTCCACTGCTCTTTAACATTGTAATAGAAGTTTCAGCCATCAGAATTCCATAGTGTATTCCATAGAAGAAAAGGCAATCAAGGGTGTCCATATAGGGCCAGAAGAGATCAAACTTTCACTCTTCACTGATGATATGATTGTATATCTGGAAAACACCAGGGATTCTACTACAAAACTCTTAGACATGATCAAGGAATACAGCAGTGTCTCAGGTTACACAATCAACATTCATAAATCGGTAGCCTTTATATATACCAACAATAGTCAAGCTGAAAAAACAGTCAAGGACTCTATTCCATTCACAGTAGTGCCAAAGAAGATGAAATATTTGGGAGTTTATCTAACAAAGGGTGTGAAAGATCTCTTTAAAGAGAACTATGAAACTCTAAGAAAAGAAATAGCTGAAAATGTTAACAAACGGAAAAACATACCATGATCATGGCTCTGAAGAATCAACATTGTTAAAATGTCCATATTAGCCAAATCAATACACAATTTTAATGCAATCCCTATTACAGCTCCACTGTCATACTTTAAAGATCTTGAAAAAATAATACTTTATTTTATATGGAATCAGAAAAAAGCTCATATAGCCAAGACATTACTTAGAAATAAAAACAAAGCAGGTGGAATCATGCTACCAGACCTCAGACTATACTATAAATCGATAGTGATCAAAACAGCATGGTACTGGCACAAAAACAGAGACATAGATGTCTGGAACAGAATAGAGAACCAAGAGATTAACCCAGCTACTTGCCATTATTTATCTTGACAAGCCAATTAAAAACATTCAGTGGGGAAAACATTTCCTATTTAACAAATGGTGCTGGGTGAACTAACTGGCAACCTGTAGAAGACTGAAACTGGACCCACAACTTTCAACATTAACTAAGATAGACTCTCACTGGATTAAAGATTTAAACTTAAGACATGAAACTATAAAAATACTAGAAGAGAGTGCAGGGAAAACCCTTGAAGAAATTGGTCTGGGCAAGTATTTTGTGAGGAGGACCCCTCCAGAAAATTGAAGGAGCTTCAAAAATACACTACTGGGACCTCATCAAACTAAAAAGCTTCTGCACAGCCAAGAACACAGTAAGTAAAGCAAGCAAATAGCCCTCAAAATGGGAGAAGATATTTGCAGGTTATGTCTCCGACAAGGGTTTAATGACCAGAATCCACAGAGAACTCAAATGTATAAGCAAGGAAAGAACAAGTGATTGTATTGCATGCTGGGCAAGGAATTTGAAGAGAAAGTTCTCTGAAGAAGATAGGTGCATGGCCTACAGACATATGAAAAATTGCTCATTATCCTTAATCATCAGAGAAATGCAAATCAAAACTACCGTATATACTCAAGTATAAGCCAAGTTTTTTTCGGCACAAAATTTGTGCCGAAAAACCCAAACTTGGCACAAATTTTGTGCGAAAATAACTCAGCTTATACTCGAGTATATACGGTACTTTGAGATATTATCTAACTCTAGTAAGATTAGCCCATATCACAAAATCCCAATTCCAAAGATGTTGGCGTGGATGTGGAGAAAAGGGAACACTTCTACACTGCTGGTCGGAATGGAAATTAATACATTCCTTTTGGAAAGATGTTTTGAGAACACTTAGAGATCTAAAAATAGATCTGCCATTTAATTTTATAATTCCTTTACTAGGTATATACCCAGAAGACCAAAAATCACATTATAACAATGATATTTGTACCAGATTGTTTATTGCAGTCCAATTCATAATTGCTAAGTCATGGAAAAAGCCCAAGTGCCCATCGATCCATGAATCAATTAACAAATTGTGGTATATGTACACTATGGAATATTACTCAGCCTTAAAGAAAGATGGAGACTTTACCTCTTTAATATTTACTTGGATGGAGCTGGAACATATTCTTCTTAGTAAAGTATCTCAAGAATTGAAGAAAATGTATCCAATATACTAAGCTCTACTATGAAACTAATTTATGGCTTTCATATGAAAGCTATAACCCAGTTGTAACCTAAGAATATGGGGAAGGGGGAGAGGGAGGTGAGGGAGGGGAAAGGATGAGTGGAGGGAGGGTGATTGGTGGGATTACACCTGCAATACATCTTACATGGGAGAAAGTAAATACAGACATAGGGAAGGAGGGAGGGGGATGAGGTCTTAGGGTGTGACACACCTCTTCAGGAAAAGACACAATTGTAAGAGGACTTTCCCTAACATAACAAATGCAATCAGTGCAACCTGGTTTCTTTTTTTTTAAAATTAAACCATAGCTGTGTACATTAATGCGAACATAAGCCACCATACACTGGTTTCATAGACCGTTTGACACACTTTCATCACACTGGTTAACATAGCCTTCCTGGCATTTTTTTTAGTTATTGTGTTAAGACATTTATATTCTACATTTACTAAGTTTCACATGTACACTTGTAAGATGCACCGTAGGTGTAATCCCACCAATCATCCTTCCTCCACCTCTCCTCCCCTTCCCTCCACTTTCTCTCCCCCTTCCCCATATCCTTAGGTTATAACTGGGTTATAGTTTTCATAGCATATGGGGCCGGTGCCCAACTCCTTGAGCCACAGGCTCCCACCCCTCCCTTCTGTCATTTCTAACATTTCTTTATATGTGGAATCCTCTGCAGTAGGTACCTCATGGTCCCTTGGGGGGATGTTCTGGACTGGTCTTTCTTTCAGCCTCAAGCTGTCACCCTTGATAGTGTGCTGTGTTATCACACCTCAGAGCAACCTCCAACTGCTAGGCTCAAGCGATTCTCCTGCCTCTGCCACACAAGTATCTGGGACTACAGGCACCTGCCACAACAGTCAGCTATTTTTTTTTTTTTTTCAGCAATCATTGTTATTTGGTTGGCCCTGGCTGGATTTGAACCTGCCAGCTCAGGTGTATGTGGTTGGTGCATTAGCCTTTTGAGCCATACGTGCCGAGCCTGGACTGGTTTTTCATGTTGCAGGATTTTTCTGCTGATTCTTCCTCATGAGTGTTTTCTTTATCTGTTTCCTTACCCTAATTTTCCTTTCCCTTCCTCTTGCTCTTTAAGTTACCCTGCCTCTGGCCCAATGTTTTAATTAGTCTTTTTGGTACAGGAATAAAAGGATGAGAAGATTGAAGAGCAAGAAGGGAAAAAAGTTTAAAAAGAGGAAAAAAGATAAAGGAGAGGGAGTGAGTAAAGGGAATTTTGACAAAGAAAAGAAAGGCAGAAAGAGGCAGACAGGAGTAATAAAGGTGTACAGTACAGTACTTTAACCCACACTTTAAACAGAAAGAGGGAGACAGGAGTAATAAAGGTGTACAGTACAGTACTTTAACCCACACTTTAAAACCCCCCAACTTCTGGGAATGCTGAATTGGGTGGTTCTCTTGAGGTCAGCAGCTCTTTGTAAACCTCTTCAGACACAGTACCTCACTTCCACCAAAATACAGAGGAAAGGAAAAAATACTATAAATAAAACCAAAACAAACAAACAGAAAACTTTACAGGATAATTTGAGGGAAAAACCAAATCATGGGGCTGAAAAACTAGCAAAAATGAAGTTCTTATTATTAAAGAAGGCAACAATGGAATATTATATTTAAAGTAGAAAAATGAAGAAAGGAAAAAAAGAGAAAAATTTAGGGGGAAATGTTGAAATAAAAGAAAAGCAGTGTACATAACTTGCTGCATATTGTCTGGGCAATGGATGATCTTCTAGAGTATGCGCTGCTTATCAGAATGCTGATACAGCTATATGAGATGGAGACTGGAGGCCTCTGCTGACTTCTTTGTCCTCAAACCCAGCAGCATTGAGAACCTGAATCTCTCCTCACCCTGCTTAAAAGACACTTTAAACCATTAGCGCTGGCTAAGCAGAAGCTTTCCTAGGAAAGCACTTATTGCTGAGATCTTACCTGGAGTGGCTGCCCACATAGAGGTGCGCCAAAAGTGGCTTCACTCTATGCCTCTGAGCACCGAGACTACACCGCAGCCCTCCTACTGCCAAACACTGAAAGTTACACTCTTCCCTAGTGTCTCAGTGTGGGCCATTTGCACTGCTCACAGTCACTAGATCACTCGCCCAAGGCCTCTGAGCCTAAGCCTCGCTGTGTTACCCCAAGGGCAGAGCCTGCAGGGCAGTTTTCCCACAATGGCTGCATGGGCAGCCCACAGCCGAACAATGATAGCTCTGTTGAGGCCCAGTGGCTCAGTCCAAGACCCTGGACAACACTTAAGGTCACCTGCACTCTTGCCCAAGTTCTCCCTAGATAATTCAACTGAATGCCCAAGTCCAAAAAAAACAAAACAGCCCACAGGGAAGGCCCTCTCTGTCTGCAATTTTGCAGCTGTTGTAGTTACAGCTGTGGCAGCCTCAGACCAAACACAAACACTTGCCACTTCTCCACTGTTTTTGTCCTCCTCCTGGGGTCCAGAAGTCTCTTGCTGTCTCCCTGTATCCCCAAAGGGGTGTTTCTGGGCAGAGCCCACAAGCCAGACATGCCTGGAGTCTTCTCTCCCCATTTTCACCACACCTGGTTGCAAAGAAGGTGTTACTCAGCCGCCATCTTGCTCCCTCCTCTTTTTTTGCATGTTTTAAGATTTCAGATTTTTTTTCTAGACAACCCATTGCACAACTGCAAATTGCTTCTGCAAAGGCTGAGCACATGGATGATTGCAAGTCTCAGGTAAATGGAAATAGAACACATAATCTCTAATAGTCCATGGTAATCTTATATGTCATGCTGTAGGAAAGCTTGCTTCTTTTCTCAAGTAACAAACTGTACAACAGTGTTTTCTGTCTCCTGTACTTAAGCTTATTTTTCACCAAACTTCACAAAGCCAAGTATCTGCTGCCATCAGAGAAGGTCTTGTGTACTCTTGAAATGACAGCATACTACAAAACTTTCAGCCTAGAACTTGAGTCCCAAGCCTCTGTGTGCCACCACATCCCAAACTGCTGCTCCTCGGAGTTGTGAGGTTGCTTGTTGTCTGGTTCAGGCCATGGTGAAAGCTAAGTTCTTCAGAGCACGTGAGCTTATGCAGGGGCCAGTACACACAAAGCTGCAATTCCTGCCGCACACAGGGGCTTTCCAACATGCCCAGGTAAAGAACACAATGCAATAAAACTGGAAGTTGATAATCATAACAACTTTGGAAAATGTGCAAATACAATTTGCTAGCGAAAATTATACATCTTCTCAACAATATGGGTCAATCAAAAAATGAAGATGGAAATAAAGAAATTTCTTGAAACAAATGCAAATGAAAACACAACATACCCAAATCCATGAAATACATTTAAATCAGTGCAAAGAGGGAAGTTCATGGCAATAAACACTTACATCAAAACAGCAAAAACATTTCAAGTAAAAGATCAAATAATGTATTGTAAGAAAACATAAAAGCAAGAACAAGCTAGGCCCCAAAATAGTAGAATGAAATTAATAATAAAGATTAGGACAGGATTAAACGAAATAGAGACTAAGGAAAAAGTACAAATCAGTACAACAAAAGAGAAACATATTTCCTTAAAAAATAAACAAAATTGATAAAGTGCAATTTAGAGACATCAGGAAACAAAGAGACAAGACTCAAATAAATAAAATCACAAACAACAAAAAAGACCTTCCAGTGAAACTAGAGAAATACAATGGCTGATGAAAGACATAAAAAACAAATAAACTTAAAACCAGAAAACCTAGAAGAAATAAATAAATTCCCATACACATGAAAACTACTCAGATTTAACCAGGGAGAAAGAGAAAACCTGAACAGACCAATAATGAGTAATAATTTGAAATTAGTAATAAAATGTCTCCCCCAAAAGAAAAGCTCAGAACCCAATTGTTTTACTATTGACCTCTGCTGAACTTATCAAGAACTACCATTAATTACTTCACCTTGAACTCTTCTAAAAAGTTAAGGAGAGAATTTTTTCTATGTCATTCTACAAGGCCAGCACAGCAATGAGAGGAGGCAAACTAAACAGAACAAAAAACCATAGGTAAATATACCTGCTAAGCATAAATGCAAAGATCCTCAACAAAATACTACCAAAGTCAATTCAACAACGTACCTAAAAGGTAATATAATATGATCTGGGGCAATCTACCCAATGATGCAAGCATGGTTTAACATCTGCAAATCAATAATTGTGGTGTATTGGGTTAATAGAATGAACGACAAAAACCATATGATCATCACAATGGTTATAGGGGAAGCATTTGATAAATTCAACATCCTTTCTTTTTTTATTTTATGAAATTATTTATTTATTTATTTCTTAATTTTTATTAAATCATAGCTGTGTACATTGATATGATCATGGGGCATAATACACTAGCTTCTTAAAGTGTTTGACACATTTTCATCACACTGGTTAACATAGCCTTCCTGGTTTTTTTTTAGTTATTGTGCTAAGACATTTACATTCTACATTTACTAAGTTTCACATATATCCTTGTAAGATGCACCGCATTTTCAATAAATGATGATGTGTCAATTAGATACTCTTGGGGTGGGAGGAAGAGGATGAATCATGACCTCTACCTCATACCATATATAAAAACCAAATCCAGATAGATTTATAGATCTAATGTGAAAAGCTTAAAAATAAACATTCAAGACCATCTTTATAAAGGGGTAGATAAACCTTAAACAAGACATTAAAAATTGCCTAACATACAAGACAAAATGATAAGTAGGACTCTCTTAAAGTTAAAATCCTCTAAATATCAGAAGATACTGTTAAGAGAAGTAGAAAGAAAACCATGATATAGGGAAAAGATAGTTACAAAATATGTATCTAGGAAGACGACCCAGAATATATATAAAACAAACTTCTACAAATCAAGAAGAAAAAAATCAGACATCCCCAAATAGGAGAAAGGCTAGAACAGGTATCTCAAAAAAAAAAAAATTGATCAATCAAAAACATGTTTAAAATTGCTCAACTTTGTGAATCGTCAGAAAAACATAAAAATTAAAGCCACTATAAAGTCTATAATTTCAAAGACGGACAGACAAAAACAAATGTTGTGTTTCAAGAAACGCACACTTGTAAGGGAGTGAAGTGGTATAATTGTGCTTGCCTGTAATTGGAAAACACTGGCAAACTGACTACTACAAATTATCTACTAAAACTGAACAGACACATTCTATCTCTACAAATATATCAAAGTAAGTGTGTATGAATATTCACAAAAAGACACACTCAGAAATACTGAGAGCATAAATGTTTGAATTGTCCCATAGTAGAAACAACTCAGCTATCATTAATAGTGAATAGATAACTGTGGTGAATTCATAAATGTAATTCTAGAAAGTAATGATGGTGAAATAATTATAATTTTCCATAGGAAATTTTGAATTTGGTGAATTATAATGGAAAATAACCCAGGTACCAAAGAATACACACTAGATCATTTTATTGGTAGAAAGTTAAAAATCAGAAAGAAATAATCTATGGTTTTAGAAGTTAGGAAACCTGGTTACTCCTGAGCAGGCAATGACCAGAGGGAAAGTGGGAAATTTCTGTTGATGTCCGACTTCTCTGGATTCTTTTGTGGGGCCTGTTCAGTTTGTGTCTTCAAACTTTACTGTTAATATTTGTTCATTGTTCTCTATGAATTTTACATTTTAGTGAAAAGTTTACATTAAAAAATCATTCAGACTTGGGGTACCCAGAGTGGGTTCCATTTTCCTGACAAATTGCTGAAAGTCTAGCTAATAAGTTTCAGGGTCAGCTCATGAAGGTGATAGTACTGCGACAACTGTGATAAACCTTTCCAGCTTCAGTGAGTCTGTAGTGACTTGCAAGTATTGGGAAGGCTTGTGTCGCTGAACAGGTGTCAAAGACCAGCTCTTAGAGCAGAGATTTTCAACCGGTGTGCTGTGAGAGGGTCTTAGGTGTACTGTGAAAATTCTTAAAGATCATTAATTAAATATTTTCAAAAGGAAGTTCAAAGCACAGTAAATACATTCTTTTCTTTTACTTTTTTGTGGGGATGAACGTTAAGTGTTCCATGAGATGAAAAAGATTGGCAAACACTGACTTGGAGGTTTTCCGTCTTCTCTCTCCGTGAGTCTCAGTAACGACTCTCAGTGAGGGTAGATAGCCCAAAAGAGGCAAGATATGTGGACCCCAGAAATGATTCAAATCTCTTTTTTTAGGGAGGACTTAGAAACCCCCTGGCATGAGATAAAGGCACGAACAACCCGCAGGGCCTGCTGCTGCCTGCCAGGGTCTCGGGATTCAAAATGTCTTCTCTCCCCTTCATCCTGCTAAACTGAAAATTGTGCCTCCCTGGAATCCAATGAAACGATACTTTCTCACTTGAAATACAAGAAACTTTTAATGCTTCCCTTGTCAAGCTACAGGGCAGCTTTTTAACCCTCACAGCAGGAAATACAAGATAAGAGGATTTTCCTCCAGAACCCTGATCTCTGCATCACAGACAGGAAGACTGAGTGCAGGCGGGAGGGAAGGGCTCAGACTCAGACAGAGGAGGCTGCACTTCCAGGGAAGCAGTTAGGCTCTTGTCCCTGGTGAACGTCCTCTCCCAATCCTCTCAAGGACAACTCTGAGCACTCACAATGACCCTGGTGTCTGGCTCAGCCTCCGTCTCCCCCCTCCAGCGTCTGATCTTGCCATCCTGAGCCCTGCTGCCCTCCGTCACCCCCTCCAGCGTCTGATCTTGCCATCCTGAGCCCTGCTGCCCTCCATCGCCCCCTCCAGCGTCTGATCTTGCCATCCTCACCCCTGCTGCCCTCCACCACCCCCCTCCAGCGTCTGATCTTGCCATCCTCAGCCCTGCTGCCCTCCACCACCTCCCTCCAGCGTTTGATCTTGCCATACTCAGCCCTGCTGCCCTCCGTCGCCCCCTCCAGCGTCTGATCTTGCCATCCTCAGCCCTGCTGCCCTCCGTCACCCCCTCCAGCATCTGATCTTGCCATCCTCAGTCCTGTTGCCCACATACCTGCCCTGAGACCCTCATCTGCCTCAGGTAGAGGACGGTCTGGGGTCCCTGGAGGACAATCCCTCCCTCTGTGCCCTTAGTCCTCCCACCTTCCTTCACAGCTCTGGAAAACAGTTCATTAAATGTATGGCTGTCCTACCCAAGTGTATGTCGCTCTTTCATGGACCACTCCTTAACCCGAATCACCCTCTAAGGCCCCTCAATCTGCTTCACCAGCCACAACCACTCCTGTCTCACTTCTTATTCACACTGATGACAGGGCATGTGTTCAGGACCCTCTTCCCTAGATCTGGACACCCTCTGGACCCAGCACAGTAGAGCTGGCCCTTCACTACAGTGGTTCCCAGTAAGCGTGCATGATTTCTAAGCCCTACAGGATTTTCTTTCCCTGCTGGCTGACTCTCTAAGCCACAATGACCTGGTGAATGGCTCCATCTTTCCTGTGCCCTGGCTCTGTGGCACCCCAACCTCCCCATACTCTCCTGACCTGCTGGTTGGGGCTCCTTCTTTGCAGGTCTCTGCTACTTCTCTGTCCCTGGCCACTTTCCTTCGCACCCTGCTCACACCACTGAGATAACCTAAGCCTTTATTTTTCCCCAGACCTTTAAGTTTATGTCCTCAGCTATTGGCTGGACATTTTCATGTGACTATCCGGCCCCCATACATCAATGAATACCACCACTTGATGGGACAACAATATATCAACTCAGTGGTTACATTTCTATCCTCCATGCTGAGCAGAGCAGGTGGGTCAAGAAACGTTTGCTGAATGCATGAGCAGCCAAGAGAGCCCAGAAATTCTCAGAGGGGACCTCTCCCTGGTCCATATTATCCATCACGGTGACTTTCTCCAACCACATATGGGGACAAGTTCTAAGCACCTGCCAGCCAGGTACAGAAAGAAGAAATGAGCCAGAAAGCCCAAGACCGCCATTTGGTATATGTATACTTTTTCAAGTTTTCATTAGTTGGTATCTTTTTCCTTCCTATTATAATGTATCCTCTTGCTTCCAAAATCAAACTGTAGTTCATCAAATGTTCCTAACGAGACCAGGGCTGCTCATAAAAGCACATCTCAGCTGAGCCCTGGTTGGTGGCAAGTGCACCACCTGGCCTGCTAGCACAAGCTGCCTCCCCGTTCATCATCTCCACTGAACAGTTGCTGTAGACCATTAGGCTGCTGCTCTGGATGAAAATGAAGGATTTGCTGTAAAATGTATCTTTGTAAAGAGATTATTTAAGGCACGATTTCTGTTTATGGTCCCAAGATAAATCATAATCACCTTTGTTTACCTCATCTTCCTTTCTTAATTAACTGACAACCTATTAGCATACATTTTTTTGTCCCAGGAGTATTAATTATACATAATTTATATCATAAGCACTTACTTTGTATCAGTGGGATGAATAAAACATTTACCTGCTTATAGCTACTTGAGGTTAACATTTTTATACAAAAAGCCCACCTGAGACTTCCAATCAAATTATCAGATCTTTAATTTTCTGTTATAACGGTTCCGTCCTAGGCAGTAGTCACTGCAGCATTTCACTCGGCTCTCAGCTAAACAGGACTTTAGCGGGGAACCGCCCTGGCAGTGTAACTAACCAACGACACATGCTTTTCTGCAAAAATAATAAAAATGGAGAACTTGATAATATGAGAAATGGGATCCTCCCTGGGACCAGGACAGGAATACCACCCCCAGTGAAGGGGTAAAGACCTCCAGGCCTTTCCTTTCATGGTTTGTCAGACTGGAAGGGATCCTAGACTAGAAAGGGCATGTACTTTTGTCATTTTAAAGATGAGGAATGTCAGAATCAGAGAAGATCAACATCTGGCACAACTCATTGCCTCAGCAAGCAGGAGCCAGAGACTGGCCCATGTAAAGGAATTGGACAGTCCTACCAACACGGCCCTGCTCTTCCCTGTTAAAGTCTGGTAAACTTCCAGCATTTGCAGCAGTTGTGGTTTCATGCCCAAGTGCTCCAAAATGCTACGTACAAAAATGTCACAAGCTTCCTCTATGGGGTGGCTTAGGTCGCATTAACAAGAAATTCTTTAATCGTCTCAAAAGATTAAAAGATCAGAATGCCATGGCAAACCCTCGTTCCAGGCTCCAGGCTTAAAATCCAGCTACATTCTCCTCTAATTATCATATCCCTTTGCCACCACACTTGTCACTGAGTCTCTTCTTACTCCAAACGTGTGGGTATTGACGACCAGGGATCCTGGTCTCTTTCATCTCTCTGAATATTTCACTTGCCAACTACAATGACCTAAAAATCAGTGACAAAGGTAATAGAACAGAAGCTCACCTTTTCGCCTGAGAAACCATTTGTTGCTTAGAGTGAAAGCGGATCTCAGTGGATTTGTGAAAGGAGGAAGGCAGCGTGTGTGCAAGAGACTGAACAGGCTGGCGTGAGATCTGGACTGGAATGGAAAAGGAGAGAGCACCTGCTGCGTGACAGGCCCCCAGAAAACTGAAGTTTAAAAAGAGTAAGTCAATTTGTCCAGAGTCGCAGCTGTAGGAAGAGACAGTGCTCGGGTTTGAACCAAGGTCTCCACATAGTTGTAAAATCCAGGCTCTGTTCAGGATGCCACACTAATGACAAGACAGCTGACACACAGACATTTAGGCAGAAATTCTGCAAAACCCTTTTGCCCATGTTTTTCATGTCCTGATTTAGAGATACAAATGCTGTTTCTTTAATTTATTCTGCTATCTTGGCTGGGAAGAACAAAGCATATTTCTCTTGAAGAAATCTTTTTGCATCACTAACAAGTCAATGTGGAGAGAAAACTCAGTGTCAATGTTGGGAATAGTGAAAGAAATCTGTTTCTTGAATCTCCTCTCACCACGTGTAAACGGTAGAAGAAAAAAGGCAAAAAGAAAACTTACAAAGCAAAATATGGGGTGTCCCAGAGTCCTGTGGTGGACAACACTGCCCGGGCCCAGTGGTCTCCCAAGTGGCTCTCCCAGATGCCTGTCGGTGTCCAGCTGGGCTAGATGGGGCAGACAGGACCCCTGTTCAAGTTTAAACTCATCTCTTTGGCCAGACTGGCTGTTGGCCTTGAGGACTGGCTGACACACTTTAGTACAACTACTCTCTTGCTCCCAGCCATGAAATGTTGGAGCTCTTCAAGTAGAAATCTCATCTGTGCCCATGTCTTCAAACACTGTGCACTACCTCAAGACTCCCCAGTACTCTCCTCCAGCCAGAGGCCCTGCTCTGGGCGCCAGTCAGAGCTGGGTACTCAATAGCTTCATTAGGAAGTCTCTGCCTAAAGCTAATGCATAACCCGACCACATTCCTGACAAATCCTCCCCACAAAAAAATATTAACTCAGTAAATGACCTTTTCTATCCATTTGCTCAAACAAAAAGCTGTCTTCTCTCCCATATCCAACAGAGTGCCTGTCTATTTTGCATCCTAAATGCATCTTGAATTCATCCATTTTTTTCTACCCTCATGGCCATCACCATAAGCTTGCCTTATGACGCGTCACTTATCATATAACTTGCAAGGATGTCTGCAATCACCCTCTAATTGCTGCCTATAATTTCAGTCTTATTCTCCCTTCATCCAATTTTTGAACCATAATCAGAATAATCTTTTCAAGATGCAAATCAGATGATATTAAATATCTATTAAAAATAATGAGAAAGACCTTTTTAAGTTTGGAACAGAAACCATAAAGGAAGAATTGATAAAGTGGACCATATGAAAGTAAAACATTTATAACGACAGAGCCACCCTGAACAAAGTAAAAAAATGAAAGACACACTTGGATAATTAGGCAAAGTATCAATTTTCTTAAACTATAAAGACATCCTAAAATTCTCAAAGGGGTCAAATAACTTCATGGAAAAATGGGCAAAGAACAAGATAGAAAACCAAACACACACAAACACGAATGGCTCCTACACTATTCAATCTCATTTTCAGTAAGAGACAGGCAAATTAACAACAATAAAATACCATTGTTTTCTTTATCAGATTAGCAAAAGTTCAAAAAGTTGGGTAATACCTTCTGCTGGTAGTGGTAGACGGATAAATCTTTCTTCACTGCAGTAAGAGAGAAAACTGTTGATTTGAGTTCCATCAACTCTAAATGCCCATATTCTTTGATCTAGTAACTTTATTTCTGAGAATTTATCCTTCAGATACAATCACACACACATACACATGCAAAAGGATACAAATTGCAATATCATTATAGTAAGTGAAGATTAGAGATGAATGAAATTCCCCTCCGTACTTCACTTGGGGTATTAATATATTGTGTTTTCTTTCTGTGATGGAATATGGTGAAGTTAGGAAAAGAATGGGATGGTTCTCAACCTTCCTAACACTGTGGCCCTTTGATACAATTCCTGTGGGTTGTGACCACAGGTTAAGAACTGCTGCTCTAGGCATATAGAAATGAAACCAGCTCTTAAATGCATCCTTAAATGAAAGCTGCAACATATCACATAGTACATGTAGAAACTCTCTATATATGTTTTTATATATATACTTACATACTTGTATATATAGGAAATACACACAAAATAGTTTCTAGAACTGATTTCGACTAGGAGGGCAGCCGGGTGACAAGTGGCCTCCATTGGGAGAGACATCACTTGTCACTGTGTTCACGTGCACCCTTCAAACCTTTCTGATCCTGTATATTATGTGAGAAAGGGAGGGGAGCACAGACAACCCTTTGAGATGTGAGTGTGAAGGGAGGTGGGCACAGGGGAGTAACTAGAACCGGGTGAGGGTGAAGCCAGGGTTTCCTAAGATGCGGGACACAGCAACGGTCCCTAGATGCTGCCGAGCAGGATGCAGCAGAGAGAGGAGTTGAAGGCGCAGGAGAGGGAACGACCCTCACACTCCGAGAGGAAACATGAGATAGAGACAAGAGGGAGACTGTTAGGGAGGTGGAAAGATGGAGAAGGAAAAGTCTAAAGGTACAATAAACACAACGTGATTCTCTGCAGTCTAAATGCTCTGCATAAGACGTCTCTGGTCTGCCAATGACCGAAACCCAAAAAGGACAGAATCCCAGCGAGAAAGGAGGGAGTGACTGGGTCCTTAGCCCGCACAGCCACAGGCAGGGAATTTCAGGTTGGGGTTATAACTGCGGCCCCTTTCTGCGAGAGGAGAGATGCCTGGAGAACAAAGTACACTGACGCCAGTTTCTGTAAGAAACCCTGGGAGCACTAGGCTGGCGTGTCCAGGGCTGAACCTAACTGGGAAAGTCTCCCAGAAAGAAGTAAGCTGCCCTGCTATGTCCTCTGGCAGACTGCTGGGACACCATGAGCTGCCACTGTCTTCAGAATTCTGGGTGGCCCATGGTTCCCTCGTCCCCGCCTCAGAGACTGGTGTTCACACTCAGTCTCAGAGTGAGAGAGTAAAAGATGGTGAGGAGGTCGGTGTGCTAAGGAGCCCACCCCAGCCGTCCTGCTGAGGCTCCCACTGCATGGCGGGCACAGGCCTCTGCCCCAAACCTCTCCTCTGAAGATAAGGAAAATAGGACCCAGGAGGGCCTCAGAAAGGTGAGTCCAAACTCCAATCTCTGCAGCCGTGGGTAGTCTCAGCTCCACCCTGGGGCTCAACTTCTCTATTTATTTGAGATTCCCCTCTCTATCTCTCACCTCCTGGTTCCAGCGGCTTACTGGTAGTGCCACCGGAACTCTAAACCCCTCAACATAATGCCCATCTCAGCCTGGAGCTTCTGCACACGTCTGTTCTTACTTCCGTGGCTCAAGGACCCCTCCCTGCTCCTGTTACATAAAAATCGTCCTGCCCCATCCTGCCCTATCCTGCCTCATCCCACTGGTCAGGGACTCCTGTTTAACACACAGAGGCCACAGTGCCTGGGGAAGGTGTTAGAGGCCCCCAGGTTCCCCAGGGTCTGCTGGGCAGCACAGCGGTGGGAGGCAGCAGCTACAGGGCCAGCGTACAGGGGTGGGCCCTCCGTCAGCCTCTCTGCAGCTGGGGGTCTGCAAGGCCATTCCCATGTTCACCACAGGGAGAAGATAAGAAGGAGAAATCTGTGTGTCTCAGAGTGGCGCCTTTCTGATCCTGTTTTCTGACAGCAAACTCCACAAGGCAGGACAAGTTTCACCAGGGGGGGTCCCTGCACCCCAGGGGGTCAGAGAGGAAGCGGCAGGAAGCTGCAGGTGGAGCCAGCACCAAGGGTGTGTGACCTTTGGTGTCTCATGAACTCAGCACTCAGATGGGTCAGGCTGGGCTAACACTGTGCTGGTGCCACCTTGAGATCCTTAAGATCTTTATCTTTAAATGTTTACTTTATAAGTAAAAATGGACATGTGAACACAGGTGTGCATGAGCACAGAAGATACCCACAATGCACATGTCCACAATATGCCCCGGGTGCCCAGGGATGCACAGCATCCACAGTGCCCCATGGAGACAGGATTCTGCTATCCCCCAATGCGGAGGAGGTCAGTGAGACTCACGCAGTACAAGGGGAACCTGCTGCATCCACTCCTTAGTCAGCAAGAAGGCCGCAGCCCCACAGCTCCTGCTGTCCTTTCCTTTGAACCAGAGCTTGTTTCAAAATCAGGAAAGAGACAAAAAGTGTATTAAGACACAAACAGGGAACTCTATCATTTCCTGTCTTATTCAGATTACCTCCCTTACAACCACTTTTACAGAAAATGATGACATACAAGAAAAGGGGAAACAAGGCAACCCTGTAGTTCTTTTACCCTTCCTGCCTTCTATACTCATCAGCAAGCCAGAGGTGGAGAATATTGGTAGAGGTACAGGTATCGAGATTGACATAAAAACACTTGAGTTAGTCTCCTCCAAAGTTTCCACCGTTCTGGTAAGAACAAAATACAACGCATCTACAACCTACGAAACACACACTGCATAACTTTGGTGATCCTACATAGGAGCTGAATGCTGCTATCTTTATATTTAAAATTGGTGTTGCACAATATAAAGATGAGTTGTAGAATTCATGCTAATTATTTAGATTTAAAATTCTTCTTCACTGAGAAGGATATGGGCCACAACAAATTGAAAGTGAGACATTGGAAGAAATAAAAATGCTGTAGATTTTAGTTCCTTGATGATCCTTTCTGTTTTTCGAATAAAGAGCCCACATCTTTATTTTGCATTGGGCTACAAAAATTAGTAGTCAACCGGTCCACCAAATGTAAGTGCCCTGAGGGCATTGTGCCAAGGGCAGAGTGGTGATTTCTGCTGCACAGGAAAAGACCAGAGAAGCCAGGCCATGTTTGTTCCCTTCACATATCCTAAAATTGTGACTTACACCAAGGAGGGGGGGAATATCCGGAAAGAAAAAACTCCCAGGATGACAGTGAGGCAGAAATTAAATGGCCAAATTGTCATACAATATTAAACTATAACACTTGAACACCTGAATTTGGACATGGACAATGATGGCTGTTATTTCTTTCCAATCTGTTGAGACCTGAAAGTAAGAATCAGATGTGGATCTTCTTTTATTGGAAGAGTTCACAAGGAAACTAGGACAAAGGCACAAATGAGACAGAGGAAGTTAAGAACAAGTACAAAGATCCACTGAAAAACAATAACACAAGAGATAACAAAAATGAAAATGATTTATTTGAATAAATGAATTTATTTGTCAAGTAAAGAGAAGCCACAAAAAAAATAGCCACTTCCAAGTATAATTGCCTAATTTTAGTTTTCTTATTTATAAACTATTTTCTGTACATATATCATGAAGATTATTTTAGTCTCCTCACACAGCCAGAACAAAAAAACATGAACTTGAGAACTTATATGCAGCAGAAACTTATTTTTCACAGTTTCGTGGGCTGAGAAGGCTAAGATTGGTGAATGTAGGTTTCCTCTGGTGAGGATGCATTTACCAGCTCAGAGCTTGCAGCTGCTTGCTATGTCCTCAAGTACTGGGTGCAGCAAACAATCTCCCTTAGGCCTATTGTATAAGGCCACTAATCCCATTTCTGAGGGCCCCACCCTCATGACCCATTCACTACCCCTAGAAAATCCCACCTCCTCACACCTTCATCTTGGGGCAACAGGGTTTCAACATATATTTTGGAGGGAACACAAACATTCAGACCCCAGCAAACACACTTCAGATAGTCAGTGCATTATCTAGCCACAGCAGATGAGCAGTAAATTTCAGCACCTTCCTCCTTCCCTACCAACAAACATGGAAGTCTGCCAAGTTCTCCACCAGGCATATTGCTGAGTCCAAAGAAGAGAAAACTCAATTTGAACATGATCTCTTTTCTGCTAAACTTTCTCAGAAGATAATAGAATTTAAGCTAATCCTAGAGGGAAAGTAAAAACTCAGAGATAGGGAGGGAAAAAAGAGCATTCTTAAAAGAACAACACACCTTTAATTTAGTGAGAAAGTTCTTTCCATAAATCAAGCATCTTATTTGGATCTTCCTGGCTCCATGGACATCTAAGCCTTTTCTTCTCAAAAAGTTTAACCAGAGTCCCTGAACCAAGTCTTCTGGTAAACCTCAAACTATTCTAAAACTCAGAAGTTACACGGTAACAGCAGACACATCTAATATGACTTGAAATCTGTTTCATGTGTGTAAGAAAGAAAAAAATATACACATTCCTACAAAAATATCATCTTTATATGAGCAGCAATATCTCTGGGTTGATGGACTTACAGATAATTTGTATTTCTTTTCCTTTCTACCATTATTTATTTTTTAATTTTATTCGTTTTTTAAATGTTTTACAATAAGCATACTTGTATAACTCATACACTTCTGCATTGAAACAATTAACAGTGGTACATATTAACAGTGATACACCCACTTTCTGAATCCACTTTCTGCCAAGCCTATCACGATGGGCTGACAGGGTCTAGTGCTCAGTGAAGAGAACTGGAGAAGTCTCACTAACTCTCTTGTCCCTGTGCTCAGACAGAAATTCATCCAACTCAGAAAAGCATACCCAGAATGTTCAGCCGTGTAAAGTAAAAAGGAAGGAAGGGGCAAACTATATAATTAGCAATGATTAAAAACATGGTCTGCCTCCCCTTGTCACTACCATATTGACCTAGTTCTTGCCCCAAATAGTTCAAAGTAAGAAGACTGTTTTTTTCTGAAGTTGAGTGGCTGTCTTTCTCCTCTGGACCTATTCTGGTGCTTCATCTTCCTCACTGACTGGTGCTCTAGTCCTCTCCATTGTAATCTGTGCCCTGTTGATGGACGTCAGCAACGTCGCACTCTTCACCCTGATTCCTTTGGCGTGGTTCAGGTGCAGGAGCAATTCTTCCAACACTCCCAGGGCCCGTGAATCTCAGCTTTCTTGACAAAGCCTGTCAGTAGGACACTGACCCTCTGCTTAGGGATGATTAATCTCATCTTGTCTCATCAGCTCAGTGTTCTGGAGAGGACTGGAAAAACCATACATGTCCCCAGATCTCACCCCCTCAATTCCGCTCTACTTCCCGCAGGTGTCCTCGCCTCTGATCCCATTTTGGGCTCTCACTTTGATGCAGGAAATTTATAGTGTTTTTAAGAAAAAAATACTTTCACATTGCACTCTAAAACTCTCAGACTTTTAGGTAGGTTAATACCTACTCAGTTTTGGAAATAACTATTCAGTGGCTTCAGGATAATATTTACCAGCTAATTTTCATTATTTCCATTATTTCAACTTGAGATGTGTGTATGTGTCTGCAAGTAGAATATGAGGACACTACTGAAAAATAATAATGTAGAAGTTAGGGCTTCTGACTTCAAGGAAAGCATGCTGTGATAAAGCAAGTAAGCAGAAAACGTTTGATACATTTTGGTGTAACACAGAGATATGCACAAGGATATTATAATTTAAGGACGACAAAACAAAAAAACCTCAAAGACAGACTCTCAAGAACATAAGAATAGCAGAATTTTTATTTTACCAATAAATATGAAGTTCTAAGCAGATATATTTGAGAGATATATATATGTCAAAGGAACAGAGTCAGTTTCAAAAAAAAAAAAAAGCTCACTGGACACTGGCTAATCCTGCCCCAAATCCTGCTCTTCAGGGCAACTGTGCACCCTGGCGGATTCAGCTTTCCCAGGAAAGACCTCCTGCCTCTGCTCTCCACCCCCATTTTGCAGGGGCCCCTGGCAGTGGTGTTCGCATACCGTGTCCTCCCACACCCCCGTCTCTAACTCCCTCAGGACCACACATGGGTCCCCCACACAGCACTCAGTGTCTCTGTGTGTGCAGAGATGGAATTCACCAGTTTACTTTCACACAAACATAGACAAGCAAGTTCTCCTGTGTTTGACTTGGTTGCCTTTGCTCATTTCATCCACAAGTCTGCAAACTGCGTAAATTTATGCAGATTAAGTGCAACTGCTCCTCCTTCCTGTAGAAAATGTCTTCTCAGGTCTGACAGGTGTGTCCTGGCAGTGCTGACACCCAGCCTGGGAGCTTGCCCAGGACAGAGGAAACAAGTTGTCTCCCTGGCACCTTGCACAGTGCCTGGCCTAGAGATACTCTCCTTAAACATCAGTTCTGTAAGAGAAACTCCACTTGAGCTGAGCTTTCTTTCATCAGTATCTTGAGCATCAGCATCTTGAGCCCTGGGAAGTCCAAACTAGCAGGTTGGCCTGATGAACTGACACCAAGGTAGGTCTCTTGAAAAAGAAGAGCCTAACGCTTTCTCTGTGTTTAGAAGTCAAACAGAGTTGCCTCTTTCTACTAACTCCCGTTGTTCAGGCAAATCTGAAACTATCCTTATTCTCCTTGGGCTATGTACTAGACTGTTCTTCACCCAATATTAAAAAACAATCTCCAAGTTCATTACTAAATGCAAAACAAAGACACTGAAGGTAAAAATAGATTACCTTGGCCAGATGGCTGGTGAATTTATAGACTAGCTTTAGAACCCCCTGGACCTGAAGGTGAAATAAAGCAAGTTTACTGCCATCAGTTCGACCTCCTCTAAGGCCCTTAGCACCATGTTATAATTAGTGCTTACTATCCAAATGCTTTTTGATGGGTGAGTGCAGAGTTCTGCGTGGAGATGAAGGCAGAATAACACAATTGCATTAGATTTTGACTAAGAACCAGCCCTGAGTGGTGGTGTTTCATTGGCTGAATTCAGCTCCCTGGGCATTTCTCGACACCTCAAGACCCACCCATCAAGAGAACTGTAACACAAGAGCTACACTCATAGGTTTGAAAGAAGTTAACTATAATTCTCATATTTTATAGTATTTCGATAACAGTTTTCCTGCAATAAAGAAATGTATAGCTATCTCATTCTAACTGGGCAAAAAAGTTGAAGGCAAAATTTGGCAGTTTTCAATTTCAAATAATGCAGTAGTATTATTGATGCTGAAAAGAGAGATTTCCCTCAGCCTCCAGACTTCACTGCTGGTGAGCGTTTCAGAACACAGTATGTAAGATGTCGAGAAGAACATGGAGAAGAAAACTCCGTTTTCTGAAAGTACGTGGAGAAACCAGGAAGACAGAAGACAGAGCTGAGAATCAGACTGTATTCAAAACCCAGACTCCCCAGTGACCAAGAGCAAACTCTGACAGCCTTAACCGCTCCCTGTCTCATGTTCTTGAGTGCAAAATGAGAATAAAAGCGCTTACCCACTAAGGTTCTGTGAGAAGTAAGTAAATTCGTGAACACATGAGTTGTTAGGAAAGTTTTGAGATAGACAAAAATCAAGAAATGCAAAATCCTCATGGATGGAAACAAATGAAGCCCCCCCCCACCCCCCCCCTCCCCCCCCCAACAGAAAAATGGACAATCACAAATATTCTTACAAGAAATATAAACAGCCAAAATATATAATTAACAAAG